>CATIWR010169346.1:0-17599 GCA_949677035.1 Omphalea diandra | reverse complement strand
AAAATTTATAGAAGGATGCCCATGTCACGTTTATGCTGAAGTAAACCATCAAAATGTCATGATTTATGCAGGAGATGACTGTATTTCTATACAAACTGGATGCAACAATGTATACATACACAATGTGAACTGTGGGCCAGGGCATGGAATCAGCATTGGAAGTCTGGGAAAGGATAACACCAAAGCCTGTGTATCCAACATCACCGTTCGAGATGTCATGATGCACAATACGATGACTGGTGTCAGAATTAAGACCTGGCAGGTACACACACCACTGGAGATCCTACTTTATTCAAATTAAAAAACTCACAAACACAAACACAATGAAAGCCAACCAAGAGAAGAATAACATGTTATGCATCACATTGCAATGTAAGGTCAACAAGAAAGTTCCACTTCTTAAAGGTTTCTAACGTTTTACATTTCGTCTTCCAGCAATTTCAAACACTTTGCAAACACTTATTATTCACAAGTTTCATGATCTGACAAAGTTTGAAAGAAGATGAAATATTTTGAGAAGATGCATTCACTCTCTTGATAATGGAAGGGTTGTCTTAACTCCTAACAGAGAATTTCAACACAGTCCAAACTGCTCAGTATCTAAATCACGTGCCTTATCCTGCCTGTGTAATATAGCCATGTTCATACTCCCAATTAATGCCAGACAAAAATAAATTTTATAAGTCTGACATGTTCATGCTCAGTAAACCAACCATGCCATTTCTATAGTGCTCCTCACATTATTTCAAATGTTGCATTGCAGGGAGGATCGGGTTCTGTACAGGGCGTCCTATTTTCAAACATTCAAGTCTCTGAGGTTCAACTTCCAATTGTGATTGACCAATTCTACTGTGACAAAAGCCAATGCAAGAACCAGACATCAGCTGTGGCTCTATCAGGAATCACCTATGAAAAAATCAGAGGGACATACACTGTAAAACCCGTTCATTTTGCCTGCAGTGATGCCCTACCATGTATGGATGTAAGCCTAACTACCATCGAGCTCAAACCACTGCAAGAACAATATCACATGTATGATCCCTTCTGTTGGCAAACATTTGGAGAGTTGAACACTCCTACTACGCCTCCAATTGACTGTCTACAGGTTGGTAAGCCATCCAGCAACCGGCCTCAGTCAGATCATGACGTCTGCTGAGCTTCACCAAGTTAAGTATGGTGATATTGACTTGTGTGGTTGGAATGATTTCCCAACCCCTATCACACCATTATTTATTAGGTAAAGGTTAATATTTAGGCAGCCCTATTTTGAAAGAATTCTTCTGCAGTAAGATTATATTGGATCCCATTGTGTGAGAGTATACAGGCAGTACTATGAGCTAGAGTCTGATAGTAGATTATAAGGTAGTGTTGTTTGCTATAATGGATTGTTTAATTGTGAGTGAATATACTAAGTGCTTGATTTCTTGATGTGCAATAAATAAATCATCATCAATGGATTTGAAAAACTTTCAGTGTCACAATTACTAAAGAGTAACAGAAAGCGGAAACAATGTCAATCAAAAACTAGCAAGCAAGGACGAAACAAACTCCATCAACCATTTATAACTAACAAAACAAGCAAATATGGTCAGCAATGACTACAAGGAAGGTAAGATGGGAACCTGCATAATCAAGAAAGTAATCAATGCAATCAGTTCAGATAACTCCTCTGCCTACATGCATTTATCACTTTTCGGACAATCACCCTATTCTTTTATGGTAGATTCACCTGATTTTACGCTGGCCATTAACCATTCAACGCACCATAGTAATTCTCCATTTTATCCAGGTCAAAGAGAAGCCTCGGTTGCTCACACCAATTAAAGACAGGAGAGCAGTGGAAAACATATAATGCACTCAAATGGCACACGAAAACATGAGAACTTATCCGCATCCACAAGCAAAGTATATTGCATTGCCCATTTCTGCTCTACGAATTACAGAAATTTAACTTAATAAAATGCCTTAGCCACTAATTATGCATATGATGAACCAATTTGAACTATGAAGATTTAAACAAATCCAACAAATCGAACATCAAAAACCCAGATATCTCAAAGATTCAAGCTTTTACCTTACAGAAAGATGAGTACTTCCTCTTCTTGCCCAACTTTTTTCCTGCAGGAGCAATGATTTCGAGTCAAAAACAAGTGTCTTTCGAGCCATCCTCCTGTTCTTTGCATCTGCCGAAACGGAGCACTTTGTGTCGTTTTCAGTTACATTCAATGCAATCGTCCTGAACGGCACCGTTTCATCCCTTATCTTATCCAATCCTAATAATCTTGAAAAAGAAAGTGACCGCAATCTTTCATCGCCCAACGTCTCCAAAACCGAATTGGGACTAGATGTTCAAGTCAAACATTTCGCAGTTCCTGATAGCTACACCAACCAATGGCCGAAGTGTCGCAAAACGAGCTGAACACCGTGAAAAGAAGAATAGCCTCTGTTTCCAACCATCTCATCCCCATTCCTCCATCTTCAAACCATGGTTCAGTTGCGTTATCCAACACTTCAATGGACGACGCCTATCGCAGAATCCATGGGGAAGTATCGACTGAGCCAGTGGTTTGGCGAAATGCACTTGATGAGCACGGTCACGAGTTCATTGACATTACATATGAGAAAGCGGATGGCGAAGGGATTGCAAAGGTTTGATTTTTATTAATGGTTTTGATGTGAAAGAAGCTTTTTTATGGATAAAGGAAGCTGTCATAGTATATAAAGCTGCGATTTTTTATGTGGGTTTATCTTGTTTTATGTGATTTTTATTCATGTTGATGGGAATTATGCTTTGAATTGAAGAAAGGAAAGGCTGGTGTATGTGAAACTGTGATTTTTTTATCTGGGTTTATCTTGTTTATGTCCTTTTTATTAATGGTTGATGGAAACTATGCTTCGCTATGGAGAAATGAGCTTTCATGGTACAAAAAGCTGTGATTTTTTTATGTCGATTTATATTTATGTGATTTTTTCAGATTACTATTAATAGGCCAGAGAAAAGGAACGCATTCCGGCCACAGACGATCAAGGAGCTGGTTCGCGCGTTTGTTGATGCCAGGGACGATTGTTCTGTTGGGGTTATCATTCTTACTGGGAAGGTAATTTTGTTTTGTTCATTATATATTCTATGGGTTCTCATCATAGTTATTAAAGGCGCATGATGCACTAAGCTGCTAAAGGGTTCTAGAGTCTAGACGCAGGGCGCAGGTGCAACCTGAGTGACATGAGACATAAAAATAAAAAATTAAAAAGTTAAAAATTTAATTATTAAACTACTACCAATATGATATAATATTATAAGTATTAATATTCAATACACATTAAATAATAACAACAAAAAACACATAACATAAGAAAAAAAAACTTAATAAATGTTTCAAATCCTAAATACACAATACTCCTAAGTTTCTTAAGATTGTTTCCTTTTCTTCTTCTATTTTTTTTTTGGGCTGAAGTAGAGTTTCTTCCACTTCTTCTCTTTTTCTGACAATTTTCTTTTTCTTCTATTTTTTTGGCGGGAGCAAATCCCTTTCTTGTCCTAACTTTCTGTTTTTTTTTTCTTTTTTACTGTTGAAGTAGATTTATTGTTTTATTTCTTTTGTTTTTTCTTAAAATAATCAAGTGTAGTAAGGTATACTAAAAGTGTTTTTTAATTTTTAATCAATGGTTCAGATTTACTCACACATAAAACAAAAAAAAAAAAAACAAATATGTAAAGATTGAGGCTGAGGGCACACCAAGGCTTGTGCCTTTGTAACAGCCCTCACCTTGGGCTTTCTAAGGCGCAAAGGCTGACGCCTGGTGCACCTTGCGCCTCAGGTGCGCCCAAGACGCGCCTTTAACAATTATGGTTCTCATGCTTTGGCTTAGCGGTTTCCGAGTTCTGTTTCTAGTAATCTGAATACTATTTAA
Source organism: Omphalea diandra (assembly GCA_949677035.1). Classification (NCBI taxonomy): domain Eukaryota; kingdom Viridiplantae; phylum Streptophyta; class Magnoliopsida; order Malpighiales; family Euphorbiaceae; genus Omphalea; species Omphalea diandra. Next base: position 13,687 of record CATIWR010169346.1, on the reverse strand, counting down.
AAATAATAAGTTTCTAATCATATATAGAGCTGTGAGATTTTAAATTTGAATCTCAAATTAACAAAGAAAAAAAAAGGTAATTAGGGATACAGTAGAAGTTGATATATATTGTATCTTGTAGACATCTAGGGAGGCTTTTAACAATGTGAATGTTATATGAAAACGTTTAGGATTTCTTGGTGTTTATTTCCATAGAGACTTGGATATTTATGAACAAATTTTTGCTGTAGGGAACCAAGGCATTTTGCAGTGGTGGTGACCAGTCATTAAGAACTGCTGATGGTTATGCAGATGCTAATGATGTGGGTCGCCTCAATGTATTGGACTTGCAGGTACTCATTAGTGTCACACTCCATGTTTCAAAGTGTCCTTGCATTGGATCTTGATTGGCGTGCTGCATGCGTACGTGAAAGACTATATTTTCAGTCTGCTATGCATTACTTCAATTTTTGCAGTTCAAATTTCTGATTCTCTATCCAATTTCAACCTCTCTGGCCACACGGGGTCTTTCTTATTAGAACCTAAATTATCCGTGTATTAAGGCAAATTACTTTTTTTTTATTATTTTTATATTGGTATTCAAGGGCACCAAATTAAAAAGTTTAAGGATTGATAGAATAAAACTTCAGGTAGAGAGGCCAATAGCAAATATTCAAAATTTTTAGGGGCTTTTGATGGCCACTTTTTCCCACTTTAAGGCATGATCTTAACTATTTTTGTTTGTCACCTTTGATCATTGTACATTATAACTTCTTCAGTTTAATCATTATGCAGGTACAGATTCGGCGGCTTCCAAAACCTGTAATAGCAATGGTAAACTTGTTAACCCTGCACATCAGTTGTTTCGTGAATGGAGTAGAAATTTGCTGGAAATATGTTTATGAGACTGGTCCCATACTATGCCAGATACACTCTTCATTATATTTTAAGATTAACAGGCCTTTTATTGCAAATGGAAGTCCAAGAGATATTCTAGGCTATACAACTTATCATAATATTTTATTGCATTACTTGATTTGTTATAAACCAGGTTGCAGGTTATGCTGTTGGAGGAGGCCATGTGTTGCACATGGTCTGTGATCTCACAATTGCAGCAGATAATGCTATATTTGGCCAAACTGGTCCAAAGGTAACTGTTTCAACCCTTTGATCAAGTAAATTTGTTGCAATTTCTCTGTCAGTAGAGGTTAAGCTTGGTTGGTCACCCTAGTTAGTCTTTGTGTTTATTCATTCATGAGATGACGGTGGTGGCAGAGTGCAACTACACTTACATGTTTCTTTGCTTTCTCCAAACTACTAAGAGCTAATTCATGACTGCTTAGAGGTTCCACTTTACAGGTAATTGCTTTTCATATCAATATAAAATCAATGTTATTGCTACAATACTGACAGGTTGGAAGCTTTGATGCTGGCTATGGAAGTTCCATAATGTCTCGTTTGGTAACCAACTAAACATTCATATCTTTTGGTTTGACCCTTTACATCATATTATTTTTACCGATAATCCATTCCCATGATTTGTCAGGGACTTCCTCATCTGTTCTTTATGTTTGCCTTGTAAACCATTTATGTCAATTATGTTTATGTGGACAATTTTGGTTAAACAGATTGGACCCAAAAAGGCACGTGAGATGTGGTTTCTAGCAAGGTTTTATACCGCTTCTGAAGCGGAGAAAATGGGCCTTGTCAACACTGTAGTACCTGTGAGCTCACATTTCTTCTGTTTTGGTTCAATGACTAGCTTTTGGCCTTTCCAATTCTGCCATTCTACTTGCTAATTTTATCAAATATTTTACTGGTGAATATGTCTGATGCATAATAATGCTTAATATTTTTTCTCCAGTTAGACAACTTAGAGCAAGAAACAGTTAAATGGTGTCGACAAATACTGAGGAATAGCCCAACCGCAATTCGGGTACTCAAGTCAGCTCTTAATGCAGTTGACGATGGTCATGCTGGACTACAGGTACCTTCTACCCATGCTAGTGTTCAACCTGTTTCAACCTAGTAGTTGTATTCTCCGCCCCCCAAGTAACTCGCATTCTTGTTGTTTACATGTGCAAGCGTAAAGCATTAATTATTTCTGATGCAGGAACTTGCTGGCAATGCCACTCTTATATTCTATGGCACTGAGGAAGGCAACGAAGGGAAATCAGCATATATGGAACGCAGACGCCCTGATTTCTCAAGATTTCCACGACGACCTTAAAATCATGTAAACTTCATCATTATTCCCAGCTCATTGCCCAGTAGGATTGTTGCTCAGCAACGTTAATGACATTCTCTACCAAGGAATAAATGGTCTTAACTTAATTGTCCTCTTGTGTAAACACTTGAAAGCTCATAATGTGGTGTTCAGTTTAATTAAGGGAAGTATATAGTTTCCTTTCTCTGGAACATACAGCATTAAACAAGTTGAAAACAGCTTCAAAAACAGTGTTTTATTAGCTTTATTGGACGTTAATGATTTATGGACTAAAGATGTATAGAAAGTGAAATTTTTACTATATCAATGGAAGGGTCTCACCCTTAAAGAGGGAAGAAATTAATCAGATTGTTTCAATTGAAAGAACATCTGTGCGAGCTCAACTTCCAAATCCCATAGGATTATAATGTTGGATTAATGATTTCATTGTCAAGTATCTTCCTTCTCTTTAAAATATTAGTTTTCTGATGTAGCATTCCTCAGAGTGCATGATACATATTTCATAGGACAATAGCTCCAAGGTTCAACCCTTATTAAAATTTTATGTGAGAAATTAAATGCTTTAAAAGATCTAACAGTCTGCATAGCTGTGAGTTAACGGAGATTAAAAGCAAAAATGAAAATAAGTGTAGATAATTAACTTTGTTTAAGAGTACAATTTTAATGAAAAGTGAAAATTAATAAAGATTAATTTTTTTACATATTTAACCTCCTAAATCTATTTTTCTCTACCCTCTTATTTGAGTAGACAATAAAATGAAAAAGTATTAAAAATAAAATATATTATAAGATGAATATAACATTAATTGTGTTTTAATAATTACTAAATATTCAATACAATATTTTATATCTTAGATTTAATTGTCAATTTCATATTTTTTTAATTAACTCTCTTCTCATATTTTAAACTCTTAAATAAAGTTAATATTATTACTTCTTTAACTCAATGATAATTTTTTTAACTCTCAAACGTAGTAAAATAATTAATATTCTATTCCTTTTTATTCGTTCCATTATTGCATTTTATTAATATCTTTTCCCATGACTTCAAAAAAACTTCCATGTAAAGCCTAAATTAACTTTTGGAGTAAGTTCAGGGCCGATTTGGGCATTCCACCACCACTCCTAATGCAAGCTTACGTGGCAATCACATATAAAATCACGTGTCTTTTGCAGGATGACTGGTTGTCTTCTTCCTCCCGCTAGTTCAGTTCCCACTCCTGGACGCTGAGCGCCAGCTTTCTGTTTTCTCACTCGTTTCCAATTTCTATTCAAAATTCCTTTCTAAAATCCCTAATTCCCCTCTTATCATGAAAATCAACTAGTTAGAAAATAAATCCAAAACATAAAAGAAACAACATCATGAGCGGAAACGAATTTCGATTCTTCATGTCATGCGAATTGTATCTCCCCGTGACCTTTCGCGTCGAGAGATTGGAAGGACCCTTGCCCTGGTCCAAATCTCCGAATTCAGGCTTGCTTTTTTTTCAATTTCCCATTTTTAACCTAATCTAGAGATCAAATCTTTTTGTTCTTTTTTTTTTTAAGCTTGATTTTAACTTATGTTGAAGTAATCGGTGCGGCAACGGAGGAGAGAGGAGCGGAGCTATACGTGGAGTGTGCATTGTACATTGACGGCGTTCCATTTGGCCTTCCTATGAGAACAAAGCAGATGTTTTAACTGATTTTGCCGTCTTTGTATATATTTTTTTAATTGTTGAGAATTGAAGAGGTTACAATTTTTTGATTTACTAGGTTGGAATCTAGTGGACCATCGTATTGCCGGAATGAGCTGATTAAATTGAGTACTAAGTATCGTGACTTAACTGCACGTTCGCAGCTTGCTGTTACTGTAAGTTTGGTATTTAGTTTATCAAGATTTTTTTGGGGCTATTTTTTGAAGTACTATCTATGATATTTAAGTGTGTGAGAGTCTATAGGGGGTTTATAGTGTGGACGTGTAGTGCGTTGAGAACCCTTGGTAGTGCATCAAGAGATTCTGCCTTATGCAAAGCTTATGAAGAACTAGAGTAAAGCTCTTTCTGGGGGATATTTATTGAAGTAATACTGGGTTATGCAAGTGCATGACTTTATTGGTGTATAAGGTGTGGATGTATGTTGGGTTGAGAACCTTTTGCAATGCATTATAAGATATTTTGCCATATCTATAATTTTAGGAAGAACTGGAGCAAAGGTTTTCCTGAGTCATGCTTCAGCGCTTTTGTTAATTTCCTTGTCAAATTTGAAGTATACTTAAATTGGAGGGGGGAAAACTTCTTGTTGTCTTCAACCAATTTAGTGTCACTCTTGATGTGACTGGGTTTAATGCCATTTTGTGACAGAAAATAATGTAGAGTGTATTTTATATCTTGGATTGGCTGAACTGCTTCCATATGTTGATAAACCACCTAAAAAGAAATATTTCTGAATGGATGAAAAATATGGCTTCATGTGACTTTAACAGGATCCACCTTTTGAAGTTTATGCATTTGCATAAGTTATTAAAATTATTCTTTTTGGAAGAAAAATAACTTACATATTGTTTGTGATGTTTATCATGGCAAGAGTAGTAGCATTGAAATCTTTATAGCCCTACAATGATGTCTTTTTTTCTCTGGAAACTGATATCATCTATGAAATTGGAATTGGTTATTTTGTCTTTCTCTTCAAGTCAGTTGATATCTTAGGAGAAGTTATTGATTAGGGCTTTAGGTGGCAGGTGTAAAATGAAATTTCTTTGAAATTAATCTGCTGGATGAACTGGCTAGCATTATTCACAAAGACTGTTTTAGGAAGTATTTCTTCATGAATGTAATTTGATTTTCCTGGCCTTCATGTTTCTTAAGCTTGGCATATACCGTTCATCCTGGTGTTCTTACAAATTCTTCCTAAATGTTGTTATAGCTTGTATAGCTGTTTCAAAAGTGTATATGCATTATCCTTCTTTTGTTATGGATTTAAATACTTTGTCATATATTGTTAACTAATAGCCCTTGAACTCGTCTTTCTGATTAGTGCTCAGTATTCACCCTTAAGTTGATTTGCAGTTGGGAAATTGGATTAGTGTGTTTTTTGCAGTGTAATAGGTTGGGTAGGTTACCTCTTTTCTTCACATATTCAGGATTTCTGCTCTTATTGATGGTCAGTCTACTTGGAAATTTAGGTTTGGGATGTTTCATGTGGCAAGGATGAGGGATTGATTGGTGGGGCTGCTATTCTTCTTTTCAACAGTAAGATGCAACTCAAAACAGGCAAGCAAAATCTTAGGCTTTGGCCCGGAAAAGAAGCTGATGGATCATTTCCAACAACTACACCTGGAAAGGTTCCTGAATTACAGCTATGTTTCTAATAAAGATCTGGGAGAATTTTTGCCATATTTTATACCTCTCATATTGTGTTAATAGGTACCTAGGCATGAGCGTGGGGGGTTGGAGCATTTAGAAAAGCTTGTTAATAAATATGAGAGAGGACAGATTCAGTGTGTTGATTGGCTTGACCGTCTCACGTTCAAAGCTATGGAGAAAATCAAGGAACGTGAGAGCTGTAAAAAGGGAAGTTGTCACTTGTACTTGGTCATTGATATCTGCAGTTTTGAGCATCACGTTGTTTTTCAGGTACTTGCCGTATACACCCATCAGATTAAGTTTTGAGACTTTCTTCATTTGAATATGCTCTAAGGCCGTACTAATGTTTAATGATTCTTGATATATCAGTTTTTCTTTTGTGGCTTTAAAATTTTTATTAAGATTAAATATCCACTGGTTGGCTTGGCTCTAGCAGTGTAGTTATTTATATGCATGATAATGCAGAATATTTCCATGGCAATATCCTAAACCAGTTGAAATTATGTGTGTGGTTATGCAAGCAGGAGTCCGGAGCAAATTTCATATTACCATCTCCTATAGCTTCAACAAATGAACTTGTTATTGTGTGAGACCCAGAACTTGGGAAGATAAATCCCTCTGAGCACAAGTAACTGAAGTTAGCAAGGGGTCTAACCCATGGTATCATCGACCGGGATCTGAAGCCAAGCTCCAACGAACGAAAGTGAGTGTAAACATATGTTCCTAAAACATATAAATAATTGCTTGAACTTCTGGTTATAATCAGTTTGAGTTTATCATAGTTTCCTGTTCAGTTTCTCTTGTTGGCATATATTGAGATTCTTATTGACAAGTTTAAAGGGTCTGTGTCTCATAATTTGGTGCTTCATTTGTTAGTGTTGTCTGTGCGTACACTTAAGTGAAGCTGTTCAACCAATTCTCATTTGAGGTTTTTTTGCAGTATAATAGCTGGATTTATTAGTGTAGTTGACATAACTGATGACTTCTAATTATCCTCAGGGTCTTTATGTATTGTCATGGATTGATTAGCCATGTCGACTTTATTTGCTCTGCAACTATAATTTTCTGAGCTTTAAAGTTTTATGAATTGGAGGCGTTTCATTTTATCTATTATTGTTTATAAGTTCAATACAAAGAATTCTAAAATACCCACCAACAAGGACTTTGAATGGAGATGAGAGACAGCTTCTGTGGAAATTTCGTTTCTCATTGATGTCTGAAAAGAGGCTCACAAAATTTTTACGATGTATTGAGGGGAGTGATGTTCTGGTCAGCTTTATTTTATTTTTCCTTGAGTTGTTATTCCTTGTAATTTAATGTATTTGTCTTCTTTTTATAGATTCTTTTTCCACTCCTATGTCTCTTAAATGATATTTGGATTTTCAAATTCATCAAAATCATGCAGAGTGGAAAAAGTTGTCAAGGTTTTGTATTAGCTATTGGTTTAGATTAATTGATCACCTCATCATCTTCTGATATTAATGATCGAGAATTGGGATCTTCTTTTGTCACTATATTAAATTTTATTTCTCATGTTGTTAGCGAACAAGATATAGATCATTTCTGAGGATTGTTTTCCTGACTGATGCTTTACAGGAAGCAAAACAGGCATTAGAAATGATGGGTTGGTGGGAAATGATTGATGTCTGTGATGCATTGGAGCTTTTGTCGCCTGTTTTTGAAAGTGAAGAGGTAGGTTTGCATAAGATACAGTTGATTCTGTGCAGCTTTTCTCACCATTATTGCATCATGGTGACGTAAAGAAATTTCTAAATTTCTTCAGGGATATTATTTCAAAAGTGTCTCAAAATATTCATTCCTAGGAATTTAATTGGGGGGCATTAGAATTGGATAATGGCCTTTAAAACATTCAAAACGATCCAAAGTATTTTGAAATAACATGAAAGCCTGCACTTCTTTTTCTCATTATTGTGCATAAAGGCCTGGTAGGCACATAATATCCTGGAAAAGAGCTCCTTAATTTTTAGGTTCCTTGGAACTGAAGGTGAATGATTTAGTTATCTGGACATAATTTCAGTTCAAGTATACATAGCTTTCTAGATACATTATACATATACTTCAGTCTGAATGTTGGTTGATTGAGAGTCTGCTTAACAGGTTCGAGCATATGCTGTCAGTGTTCTTGAAAGAGCTGATGATGAAGAGGTCCAGTGTTACTTACTTCATTTGGTTCAAGCTCTTCGGTTTGAACGCTCTGATAAATCTCGCCTTTCTCATTTATTGATCCAACACTGTATGCATTCTGCTGCAAATCCATTCAGTGTGTGTGTGTGTGTGTGTGTACTTGCTATTGTGAGTGCGTATGCAGATGTACATGTGATTATCTATATAATGCAGTTGGTTTGTTTGCCATATCTGAGACTTTTGTTGGTCTTTGACAGCATTAAACAACATGGAGTTGGCTATCTTTCTCCGTTGGTATGGTGCTGTGGAACTTTACGATCTTGCTTATGCCAAACGTTTTTATTGCACATATGAGATCCTGGAAGAGAATATGATGAAGGTGTGAGTTCTTCAGATGTTCATTAACCACTTGTGTAATTCATTTTTCTATAAGTTTCATGCGTGGATTTTCTGGTAGCTATGTCCTTTTTTCCCTTCTCATTTAAGTTGTATCAGGTGCAACTTATGAGAATTTGTGGCCATTAAATGTACTTTTACTGTTTCTGAGAATGCTAAAATATGCCTTTTTTATTCAAAGATTATGGGATATCTAAAAGTTTTAAATATGTAATTGCATTTTATTGTTGAATATTCCTGCACATTCCTCCACTTGTAAAAGCCAATAGAAGTAAGAAAACAGTAATTTTTTTAAAACAATTATAGCAACTTTTTAAAAGTTGTATTTAAGATATCAAAAGTATGTCAGGTGATAAAGGAATCTGGAATTCCTTCTGAAATTGCCCAAAATACTAGTTTTCTGTGTGTTACATGCACCTCTTTAGACGAAGATGAAGCCAATAGGGTTGTCAAATGCTGCTCATGTATTATAATTCTACCATATGAAGACATTAAACAATGAATTTTAGGATGAGAACATGTACGAAGTGAATCTGTTTCTGTTGGTTCAGTAATTTTATTTACTTCATCACAGTTGGCAGGTGGTCCAAATGGAGAAGAAGATGGATTTAAGTTGTGGCAGAGTTTGGTTCGTCAGACAGAATTAATGGCTCAGTTGTGCTCTATAATGAGAGATGTAAGGAATGTGCGCTTAGACAACTTCTCTCTGGTCTTCTCAGTGAGCTTACTTATTTTGAAGAGGTAACTGCTGAACAGGAAGTTGTTCTCCTTGATCACAACGTTATAAGCTTCATTATAGCATTATTGATATTTCATTCTAGTAGGTGTTGATATGTAGTTGGCTGCTAAAATTTTTTTTTTTCATTATGTTCAAGGAATGATTGGCTTTTGATATTTTCAGCCACTACGATCACCGCTTGCTCCTGGTGTTCTCATCATGGGGATTATACCATCAGAGTCATCAATATTCAAAAGTGCACTGTATCCACTGCGCCTGACCTTCCAAACACAAAGTGGTGGAACTTGCAAAGTCATATTTAAGAAGGGTGATGATATTCGGCAAGATCAATTGGTACATGCTTAAATACTAGCTGGGAAATCTTAACCAAGCCGCTAAATTGATCTCTTTTTAACTAATCTTTAAGTCGCATTCTCACACCTGCATATACTGTCTTGGTATAGTGGCATAGTGATAAAGGGTGTTGGGAGGCCTTGGTATTTCTGATGCACTTGCATATATTGTCTTGTAGGTTGTTCAAATTATCACTAATGGATCAGCTACTTAAGTTGGAAAACCTTGATCTGCACTTAACTCCATATAAGTTGCTTGCTACTGGACCAGATGAAGGCATGCTAGAATTCATACCCTCACGATCATTGGCTCAGGTATTTTATTCTCTGCAAGGTGTTCATGTTTCCTTGGAGAATGCAGTTAATGCACTTACCTTTTTTTTTTTAGCAAAATAATTTCAAATACCAGCTTTTTTTATATGGGATGAATCACTATATTTTATATACTGGAGCTATAGCATAGGAAAATTGATTGACTTGTATGTTCTCTTAATATTTGACATTCCTTTTCATACCTAAATTGCTCAAAGGTTAACTTTCAAAAAAAATCTTGAAAAGATAATAAGATAAAAAAAATCTTTGAGGAAGATAAAAAAAAATCTTTTATCATTTTTTGGTACTTGAACTTTTGAAGGTCAGTTGAAGTTGGAGGAATTTGACTGCAGTATGGAACTCCTGAAAAAGCATATATGTTAGATTATGACTTTTAAATTTAGCATTTTGCCCTTCTAATGACTGTCTTATTGATCTAAGTGAATTGTTGTGATTTATGATGACAATGGACATGAGATTTTTCATGGGTAATGCTGATTGCTGAAACTGAAAATCATTATTCAATACCTTCAGTTCTCTTCAAAATATGAGGGAAATGATGAAAAATAAATATATCTATAAATGCTCTAGAAACAGAGACATTGGATACTATAATTTTTCTTCTTTCCTTGTGCTTCTTTAGTTATTTACCTTAATGTTCATTAACCATGATTGCCAATGTGGATTGGTTGTTAGAACATTATCCATGCGTACTGAAGAAATTTGCAATCTACAATTTGCTCTGTTTCTAATATGTGTGTCTCTGAAATCCAGATACTCTCTGAGCATCGCAGTATTACAAGCTTTTTGCAGAAGTTTCATCCTGATGACCATGGACCATTTGGGATTACAGCCACATGTATTGAAACATTTATAAAAAGCTGTGCCGGCTACTCTGTCATCGCATACATACTGGGCATTGGAGACAGGTAATTAGTGATGTACCTGAAATTGTATGAGTTTGCCACTTAGACAAATGCTTTAATTTTTTAATTTCATGCTAAGGCTGTAAGGAAAGGGTGGGTGGTTCTTCAAATTTGCAAATACTTCAAACTTTGTTTTGGTGGCTATGAAAATTCTCAGATGAATTCAGAACTTATCAATAATTTCATAAGAAAAATATGATTCACCTTTGGAACATTTCACAAGTAAACTCTAACTTCCTAGCACTAGCATCTTAAATTCCTACTTCCTAGGGCAGCCAAATGTTTCAAGCATTAATATAATCTCAGCCAAATGTTTCAAGCATTAATATAATGTCAAAGGAATCTATCTTTTTGGTCTGCAGGCACCTTGACAACCTTCTCCTTAGGGATGATGGGCGTCTTTTCCATGTTGATTTTGGTTTTATTCTCAGCCGAGATCCTAAGCCATTTCCACCACCAATGAAGCTCTGCAAGGAAATGGTCGAGGCTATGGGTGGTGCAGAAAGGTGTTTAGATTTCATTACATTATTTTTAAAGATGTGCTTCTTTGCTTCTGTTTATGTGCAGCCTGCTGGTTAAGTAGACTTATGTAACCAAGATATGACTTGACACCTCATTATGTGGTGCTGCAAATCTGAAAATGCTGATTAGCAGATGCTTAATTACTCACTTTTTCCTTGTGCAGCCAATATTACACGAGGTTCAAATCATATTGTTGTGAAGCATACAACATCCTCCGCAAATCTAGCAACCTAATTTTGAATCTTTTCCATCTGATGGCGGGTTCCAATATTCCTGACATAGCTTCCGATCCTGAAAAGAGCATTCTTAAGGTAACTTCCATGAACTTTGTAATTTGGTGATTCAACCTGGAGCATACATGTCTTTTCTTTTACGGTTGAAGCTTTTTTGATATTTGCAGCTTCAAGAGAAGTTTCGGCTGGATTTGGATGATGAGGCTGCCATACATTTTTTCCAGGATCTTATTAATGAAAGTGTTAGCGCGTTGTTCCCGCAAATGGTTGAGACAATTCATCGCTGGGCACAGTACTGGCGCTAACCCTGGAAATGAATTCTGGTTTTATCATGTTTTTGTACATAGCTAGGTAATCATTTGATTCTGCTCTATTTCCATGTTTTTGTTCTGGGTGATTTCTTCATTTCCAAAAGCATGTCAGCAAATGATGATTGACTGTTTTTCTCACCAAAAGAAAAAATTTAAACTAAATCATGAGTTGGGACTTCAATAGTCTCTTTGTAATTTAAGTGCTGATCCTCTGCTCTCATGGTTTAGAATTAACAAGACCAGATTGGAGCTCCTCAGTCTATTCCACTTGTTTATTTATGTAAATGAGAGACTGGAAAAAGGAAATTTGGGTTCATTGACAACAATTTCTTCAACAGTGGCAACTTGGTCTCTATTCACCACATTTGGAGCTGTTGTCTAACGCTGTGGTAGAATTTCCTAAACTGTCAGATTTGTTGGTGCAGTTTCCAACTTGAATAATTTTCACATCTAGTATCTTTGCTGAAACTAACTGAAATAGATGGCTAATCTCAAATTACATGAAGTACAAAATGTTTGTGCTGGGCTTTAAATATCAACTATTTCTTCTTTGCCAGATCTAACTTTTGGTGACTTGGTAAACAATGATTTGAGGGAGTGGTTTGATGAACTTTATTCTCATATAGTTGGGCCTAAATCCTACATTTCAAATTCAATCTGTGAACGGACGTCTGTTTTGTGCTAACAGCATATAGCAGGTCTCAGCTTTCTGGGTGTGGTTGTTTATTGACTGACCCTAGTAGTTCTCAATACTTTATGCGTTGGTGCCAAGAATTAGATGATTGATTATGATATGCTCTTATTTTCTTATTGAAACCGTAATTCTAAGAATTTGATTATGTTTTAATTCTTTTCTTTTTGTTCTCATGTTACAGCCTGGAAGTCAGTTTTAGGGATGGAAGACACCTGACTCAATAAATGTTCGTGGTGGAGGGAGAGGAAAAGGAAACAGAAATTGTTAGAACTGTACATAGTTTTTCTTTGAATGTAAAACTGAATCTAGTGGTAGCCTATAGATCTATGAAATTTCACAGGAGAAAAAGCAATCAAATTAGACGCATAATTTATCATCATCATCTTTCCATGTATCATTATCATTATTTGTCGACAAGTCTATATCTGTAGCTAATCTGGAAATAGGTGTATTCAGGAGCGCAAATGCTTCTTTTTTCGAAGTTGATACCTTACCAAATTCAGAACATTTTGAAATTTTTTTTTTTTATTATTCACACCGCATAAAAATTCCAGATAACAGTGAGTCTTCGTATGTATGTCCAGATAACGAAATGTCTGTTTTTACTGTTTGGGTGGAAATGCATTTGGGACTCATTTCCATTCAGGATTGTTTGCAGTACACAAAGTGAATTGTTGCTCAAACGGTATCGCAATAAATCGTATATTCCAATTGATTGTAAGAATTTATATATTGTGATTGGGAGAGGGTAAAATAAGGGGGAGAGGAAAATAAGAGAGGAAAATAAGAGGGAAAAGTTATTTTCCCTTGATTGGGAAGGGGAGGAAAATAGAGAGGGGAGGGAAAATAACTCAAATTTTCTCTTCTCCCTTTTCTCAACAAAATGGAGAGAAAATATTGAAGGAAGAGGGGATTTTGCAAAAATTACCATCCTACCCCTGAACATTATATAAAATTACAGAATCTGAGCAAAAATCGAATCAAACTAAAAAACTGACCGAACCGATCTGGTTTGGTTCGGTTTGATCTCTTAATAAAATTGGTTTATTCAGTTATACTTTTTAAAAAATTCAGTTTTAGGTTTTTGGTTCGGTTTTTTATATAGAAAACAAAAAAATTTGAATTAACTGAAGTAATTAATAAATCAAACTCATTTGAATCGAACCAAATTTAAAATACATATAATTAAATTGAAACAACCCAAACCGAACCTACCGAACCAAAGTTGCTTAATTTGTTCTCATTTTCACTCGAAAATTTCCGGTTAATATTTCAAAATTTAAAAAATATATTTAAAAATATTTTTGTTACATTTTAATATTTAAAAAATATAAACCAATCTATAAATATATTTTTTTTACCATTTCAAATATAAAAATAATTTTAGAATTTATTCGTATTAACATTATATTTATCATTATATAAATTTTAATTTCATATAAAATCAATTAAATAATAATTATTATTTTTTATCATTATACAATACAATTAAATATTCAAATGTGTTATTTAATAAAGGGTAAAATT
>CATIWR010169316.1:0-31418 GCA_949677035.1 Omphalea diandra | reverse complement strand
TATATATATTTGGATTGATGAAATTTTTCAAAAGATTTAAGTATTAATATTTTAACTAGATTCAGTTATTTAAAATTTTAAAAAATTTCTACCTTATTTTGACTTTAATTAAATTGATCAATTTTTTTGTTTAAATAAATTGACTTAGCTAATTCAATAGCATATTTCAAAAAAAAAAAAAAATCAATAGCATATCATTCTTTAATGCATTCAAGGTTATTAGTATATAGGAAAAATAAATCTCTTTTTATATAATAATAAAAAAATTTTTGAACATATAAGTATCTCTTTAAAAAATAATTTAATTTAAAAATATACTTGAAATCTCTTAAAAAAAAAAGAATATATTTTCTGTTAATGCAGTCGTGAAGCTGTTGTTAAAATAGAGTCAAATCAACAAAATATAAAATTTAGGACTTAATATTGATAAATAAAAAATTCAGGGCTGAATAGCGGAAATGACCATAGGGAGAGCCGCAGGAAGCATTGAGCCCAAAAAAAAATCCTGCATCACTTAAACATGCACTTCATGTGATATCATTACTGACGGTATGGATGTTGATTTTTAGTTTTTCTTTTTGTAAGAATGAAAGATACTGATAATTTTTATCACTAATTCTTTTTTTTTTTTTTCATTTTTATCACCATTTTTTTTTTCTTCTCATAAATAGATAGTTCGTTTTATTTCTAACGTCAGTACATATTTGTTGTGTTGTACCCTAATGGGCTAGTTAAGGAATTGAGTGGTAATTACTGCCAAATCTCAATCATATATAGATGACAGTGTTAATTTGTTATACATAATCCAATATAGAAATTTAATATCCAAAATAGTAAAACAATGTTAAGGCTTTATTTATTTTGAAGAAAGTTTTTTTAAAAAAAGTTTAAATTTCTTGATAAATATAAATTTTCTCATATTTAATTGTAAAAAAGTGTAAAATCAAAATAAAATTTTATTCTCACCACTTAATTTTCTCAATATAAAAAAGTAATTTATTAAGAAGAATATTACCAAATGTAATTTTTAAAAAATTAAAAATATTTCTTAAATGAATTTATTTAATAAAATAAAAATATTTAATATTAATATGTTAAAATAAAATAATATCTTATAATATAATTTTCAAGAGGTTTATGAATTAACTAATATTACTCGATTAATTATATTTTAAATATAAATCTATATATTTATAAAATATTTGTTACGTAAGTAATGAAGGACTTTATTTGTTTATTTCATGAAAATAATGTTTATTAAAGGCATTTTTCATAAAAAAATATTTGTTAAGAAAAATATTTTGAAAATATATTTTTAGATGTTGAAAAATACATTGAAATTTTATTTTTTATTTATAAAATCATATTAAAATTTAAATAATAAATATTTATATTATTTATTATAAAAATATATTAAAAATGAAAATTTGTATAGATTCCATCAATCTCCAATGACAACCAGTGAGAGATGTTGGTAGTAAAAGAAGATCAATGATAATTAGTATTACTAATGAATATGTGTTTATATGATTGATTTTTTACTTGAATGAATTCGCCAAATTCAAAAAATAACTTTGTTTGAAGAGGAAATCATTTTCCTTAAAAATTACTCGCTTTGTTTCTAAATAATTGACATTTTAGAGGTGATAAGATAATAATTACTTAAAATAATGTCAATCATTATGAACTAATATACCCTTAATCTATCTCTAACTAAAACTCTACCACTAATACTAATAAAAAAACAATTAATTAGTAAGAGAGAGAGAATTAATATGAGGATAAATTTTTTAAAAAATCAATTAATATTGTATTGATATTCTAAAATGATAATTATAAATGGAGTACTTATTTTTTATTGATTAGGAAAATATTTTTTATTAATTAATTTTCTTAGAAACATCAAATATTAAAAATACGAACAACCATAATATATTCAGAAGTTAATTTCAACCATACGTAGTATAATGAATATTTATCCCACTAAAAAAAAAACGTAATGATATTTTTATAATACATAGATGTGTGTATGGGGGATGTTTAAGCTCAAGTGGGTTATAAAATAATTGAAGCTGAGGGTGACCAATTCAAAGCTTAGACCTTTCTTAAAGAAAAACAAAAAAAGAAACAGTTTGTTTATCTACCCATTAAGACAAAAACTGCTCTATAACTTGTCACCCTATCAATAAACTGGTTTGTCTTCCATATTGTTGATTAGGGTTTGAAATCTTGAATCACATTGTTGATTAGATGAACTTAATTCGATATATACAAGCAACTTGTGATAATATAAAAATAGAAAATGATCTAAAGCTCATGTAGTGATAAACAATATAAGAAATGCTACAAAATGGTCTAAATTTCTCTGTTAAAAACAAAATTTTGAATTAATTATATACTTCTTTCGTTTCACAATATTTGTCATTTTAAAAAAAAAATAGTTTCAATATAATTGTCATTCTACATTATCAATACAACATTGTTTATTTTCCAAATTTACTCTCATGATTATCTCATCTCTCTCTCTTTTAACTAAATATTTTTTTTATTAGTGTTAGTATAGAATTTTAGTTGAAGACAATTAAGTGTATATTGGTCAATATTAATTGAAACTATTTTTAATTGATTGCTTTCTTAATCGAAGTACATAATTTCAAAAAGACAAATATTATGAAATAAAAAAATAATTAAATTTAATTCAAATTAGTGATTATCAGTGAAATAAAAGTTGTCTAGTGGTGCGTCCTTTACAAATATTTGTATTATTATCACTTTTAAAATATTTATCAAAATAATAATAGAGTTGACTCAAATGTTGAGTGTTCCTTTTTTTTTTTTTTTTTTTTTTTGTGATTTTGAGTTCGCATTCATTAAAAAAAACCGTGAAAAAAATTTCGCACGAGTATAAACTCGATATAGATAAATTTATTTACGTTGACAAAAAAAAAAAAAAGTGTATTAGGTGAAACTGAGAACGCTTACTACATATTCCAATATAAAATATCAACCAAAGTGGTCGGAATAATAATTAGGCAAAACAGGAAAAAGAAAGTGCTAGGAGAATGTCAACAATGGGTTCTTCTTTCAATTACCGATGGTGGCTGTTTAGATAATAGAAACGACAAAAAGCTTTACATCTTTGCTAATTTTGTCTAAAATTACTAACAAAATTTAAATGAATTAAATATACTCGGAGCTCGACACAATAAAAATTTATTCAAATTTGACTCGTTTATTAAACAAGTTTTAAAATCAATCTTGAGCTTGACTCGTTAATTTAACGAGTCAATTTCAAGTTTGTTAGTACTCAATTCATAAGTTCGTGAACCAACTTGATAATAAATATAATTATATATTTTGATTTATAATATGTATAAAAAATACTTTTAAAAATAAATTAATTAAAAATATATAGCAAATAATATATATTTCATATTGTAATTTACATTTATAATTTAATATCTAATTTTTTTTATAATTTTATCTAAATATTAAAAAATATATTAAGTTGTTAAAATAGAAATCTTATTTTTTAAAAAATAATTAATAATTTTATTTATAATTTAATTCTAATAATTTTTTTTTTACTTGATTAAGGTCGTTTGGGCTCGTAAGTTTTGTGCAATCTTGATGATACTAGACTTCAGTTCGGCTCATTCATTCAATAATTTTTAAGTTCTCGACTCATTTATAAATTAAGTTTAAGTAAGTCAGTACCCGACTCGGCTCGACTCGTTTACATCAGTAATTACTGATGCCCATTTTGACATTTCTAAAAGTGATTTATTCTCTTGTGATGAATTCAACTTGGACAATCATCAACTTTTGATTTAGTGCTGTTTTCTTGGCTTGATTAATTTCATTTCTCCTTTGAACCTAAGGGATCGCAATTATTTCTCATGTTATTAAGTAGTTTTCGGCATTAAGTACGTTCCAACAGTCAAGCACTATGCTTTCATTTATTATTAAGACTATTCTTAGGAGAACTCATTGCTTCAACGGACCGAAGATGATATTTATGGGATTTAGCTTTTTCGTCTGTTTAGCAGTGTTGCGATTTTTATTGAAAAAAAAAATGTTTTGGCTTTGGTCATAAGAACTGTGAAATGTTTAACAGAACTTTTGAAATCTAATTTCAACCTTAAGTTTACACTAAAATGTTGAGTTATCTCGTGGTAAAAGCACTGTTTATTTCAGTGAGTTTAATAAATAACAACCTTTAGATGAAGTTTTCATTCAGAGCTTTGATGGTCAATACAGTCTTTAAATGACACATTCTCTCTCCTTTTTCACGCACTCAAATTTGATGCACTCTAAAATTCATTGCCCTGCACTTGTAGAACATTCAATGGTAAGAAATTCTAATATACAAGCATTAAAGCAGTCAAGACTATCTAAGCAAAGACAAGTTAATGGTAGGGCTTTTTTTTCTTCTTTTTTTTTTCTTTTTTTTTTTATTTTAATCAGGAGAAATATTACCAAGATGTTCAAATGTCTCAAACTGGCTCTCAAAGCACATGTTGGTTCCTTGAAAGATCAAGCATGACACGCATTATATTCATTCTGCTCTATAGGTTTATGCAAATCAATATATAGACAGGCCACAATTAGGCATAAAAAGCTACCTAGATTTTTATTCACGCATATGTTTTTTGAACACATCATGTCACACTTAAGCGTCATCATACAATTAAATATCTGATTTCATATTTCTGAGAAACTATTAACTGCCTTGAACCCATGATTCTCTGGAAGAGGAGCATTTCCTTGCCGGATAGAAATCACCACATCCAAACCTAAAATATTGGATGAAAATAGTTATTAATGCAAAAGATACTATGAACTCATTAAGACAGCTGAAATTTCAAAAATTATCATCTATGAGTATGTTATCTGCAACTGAAAATGCTCAGCACTTTCAAATGTGAACAGAGAACTTCCACTTAAAAAGTATTTGGTTTTGTATGGTAATACCAACATCCCATATAACTTGAACAGCCAACAAAATTAGATGAATCATGTGTTCATTAACTTTTAGAAGAGAATATCTCTCCCTTTCATATAATTCAAAAAATACAGGCATATTAGAATTGAACGCACGATCCCTCTTTATCGATTATTATTATGGCTGGTGATTACAGCAAAGGGACTAATATTGCATTTCCACATTTTTCAAACCAACTGCCTAAAATCACTGTAGGTATTGATGTCCATGAGATGTTCAGACACCCTACAAGGACAAGAACAAACTAGCCTATTTTCCATGCTCAAGATAAAGAATGGTGGGTGAGAATTGGAGCATCCTTTTAAGTGATCAACTCAATGGAACTTAACCAAAATGTATGATAACAGGACTTCACTACTTCCCCAGCAGAAACAAGCACTAAAATAGAAAACCAGAGGCATATCATTACCTGCTCCTTTTGCAGCTACAGCTTCTTGCAAGACATCTGTGATAAACAAAATCTCAGATGGTTTGTCAACTCCCAAAGACTCGGAAATTTCAACATAACTGCATGTTTCTTTTTTGTTCCTGCGAGCAAGAGAACTCAATAATGAAGTGTTATCTAAACCAAGTTAAAGGCATATTGGAAATAAGGCAGCATCCATAAAGCTTACCCCACAGTGGTATCAAAAAATCCAGACAAATATTTTCTCAAGTCTCCATAGTTTGTCTTTCCAAATATAAGCCTTTGAGCTAATCTGCTACCACTAGAATATATATAAACCTGCAGCAAGACAAAAAGTAACAAAGAACACAAAAACCATATCCATTATTGTGTTAAGCCACCACAAACAGTTTTTTTTTTTTTTTTTGGGTTAAAAAACGACAACCATTCCAAATTTTTTTTTTTTTCAGTCTTACAATATATAACGTTTTATCAGCACTCCAGAAATAATTGAATGGAAGGTATATCTTAAATTTTCAAGGAACCAAAAAAACCATCTAGCCAAATAAATAGAGCAAGACTAACAGTCAGTCTTTGAATTTATACTGGTACTGTTTTATCAAAATGATACACCCTTAGGTACACGTTAATGAGACAAGACACAATAAACTGCTGATCAAATAAAAGGACAGGTGGTTAAACTCACCTACCAAACAGGAAAGATTGAGAGGTTTAAATGTTTGTATCATCTAGCAGGAAGATTTTCCCATATTCTATTCTCATGATTATCCTCATAAAAACAATTGTATTCATGTCACAATTATGCTACAAAAACAATTGCAGCAAGCAACATTTTGAAATTATTGTCTGATATACTCATCAGATTCTGTATGAATAGGTTGACAGAAGACAGTGGTTTTGGTATCATATGATGGTATTGATGAAAAATAAAGAGAATAAAGGTAGAAAAGAAAAATAACCTTGACACCCAAAGAATGCCACTTCTCTAGTGCTTCTGGTACATCATCAAAAACTACTCCTTCCAATTCATCATTCTCAAATCCAGTTCTCCATATATGACCCTGCATGGTTAAATTGTAACAATATCCGAAAGACAAGCTTCATACCAGGTACGTCATCAAAAACTGCTCTTATCAAGAACTACTATTGAGCAGTTTCCGATCTCTGCTTTTGAATACTTACTTGTAGTTGTTTCAAGGCAGTGATCTTCCGATCAGCTCTTATCATTGCTTCGACATTAGCAACCAAAGCTGCGATTACCTCCTCTTTTCCTGCATCATCTGGTGGAATGGGCACAGCCCCATTAACACCTTGGGATAGATCATCTTCAACCTGAACAATTGTTGAAAAATTAACAATCCATTAAAATTTTTTAGAACTCTCTTGAGTGTCACGCTAAACAAGGGGAACAAACTCCTCAAGCAAAAAGTGTACCATGAGCTGCTAACCCTAATGGTTCAGTTTGTCTAACTATTGACTCCTAACAGGAAACAAGGTATGACCGCAAAGTATATCCTCTTGCAGCATTAATTACATCAGACCACACTATGGTATGAATTTATAATACTCGTATGAAATTTGGATGTCTCCAAATGCTGAATTGGGCAAGTTACTTATTAACATCAACTTTGCAGATAATTGCAGGGGGCACAAAGTGGGTGTTAATGTCTTAACAAAATGAGTTTCCACAAAAGAATGCAACCTGCAATTATTTTTTTTTAAGGGAATGCAACCTGCAATGTTTCGTGAGCTATTGGCACTTGGCTCAGAAAATCTAATTCGACTCCATATTTGTCAAACCAAGCTTGAAACGAAAAGAGCTCAAGTAATGCGTTAAAATAAGTTCAAGTATCACAATAAGCACAATAATCCACCTAAGTGGCTTGCAAAATCTTATCAAGAATTTAACTTTTTGCATAATTTAATACACACCACATTATCATATTTATGTTCAAGCTCACTTGAACTTGAATTTATATAAACTTCAAGATTGGTTAAAATTTTCAAGTCAAACTTTTATGATAATCAACAAAATTTTATTATAATCGAGTCAAATTTCAGTATCTTGAATGCTATATTGAGCAAATACGAGAGAACTTTTATGATAATCAACAAAATTTTATCATAATCAAGTTGAGTCAAATTTCAGTATCTTGAATGCTGTATTGAGCAAATATGAGTAAAAAAAAATAAAGCCCAATTGAGTTTCAAGTCTTGAGAATTTTAGTTGAATTCAACTAGCATACTGTATTAACTAGTCTAGCCTCAATCACAGACTGCATGGGATTATCATGCATCAAAAAGCATATATCACTGTGCTAATGCAAATGGACATTCATTCAACAAGCACTGACATATAAAACTTCTGACAAACTCTTACTTGAGAGCGCAACAATTTGATATCATCTTGAGTTTCTGCAGTCTCATATGTCAAAGACAAATGCCTCCCAACATTATCACGGGCATATGGAAAGAGAACATCAGCAACAAATGATATGGGAGTAGTAGTCCCTTCAATGTCAAGAACAATGCAGCGCTACAAAACCAAACAGTTTTATAGTGAAAATGAAATTTCAGCAGTGTAGAATTAGAATATTTCAATTCAAGAACTTTTTCAATTTCCAAATCTTAAGTGGAATTGGTGCTAAATAAAACTACAAATTCTACTTAGCCCTGAGGTATAGGACTCATTAAGAGTTAAAGGCAAACAAAATTAGCAGCAAGAGGGCTAGTTTTTAAGAACTTACTGGCAATGGCTCAATTCCATGATTTGAATCCTTCATTCCTGCCTTGACAGATGTTTTTACATTTCCAATACTGCCTAGAATTCCTTTAACATTCTGAATTGGACCATGGTTTGGAGTAGACCAATCCAGCCCAAGTTGATGAAGTTTGATAGCAGCATCAAATAGATAGTGATAACATTCAGCCTGAAAGTTGAATTGAATAACCACTACAAAATCATACTCTTACTATAATCTCAGCATACGTTATTGCAGTAGACATTGAACAATCGAAAAAAAAAAGGATTGACATTTTGTGATCAAGTCATTCAATAGGTAAGCATGAACCTGAGTTTTGGCACTGATCCAGGAATCTCCCCATATATATATACCGTGGTTGCGAACAAGCACAGCTGTTGTTTTTGGGTATGCTTCTAACTGGAAAAGATGAACTTTCAATTGGTTCAAAACAATATTCTTCCTTTTAAGATAGAAATATTGGACTGGACATCTTAAAGCAAAAACATTTTCTAAGAAAATCACTCAGTCCTCCCTTACCATCCAGGTTTCTATAATAGAGACGAGTCCATATCATCATCAATTATGCCAACTCATCAGTACAATGACATGGCACACAGTTTTAAATCACAATTGCTGCTGTGGCCAAAACTGTCGTAGCAGTCACCAGCTACAGTATTGAGGTGACCACATATGTACAGTAACAGTTCTTTAGCATTTTCTTTTTCTTCTTGGAATACCTAATTGCATTCACCGCATAGCTTTACACGTTGAGAACACAAAATGACTAAACTTAAAGTGTTGTAGTTATATTTTTAATTTATCTTCAGGCTTAAGACAACAACAATGATACATTATCCCACCAAAAGAAATATCATGACTCTAAAACCAAATTTGCAAATATATATATTTAAACTTATCTTTTGCAAATAAGCTAAAAAAAGCTTGAGTTTAGCCTTGTGAAATTGTATTTAGGCTTTGGGCTCTTGAAAGTACAAACATGTCGGATTATAAAGAGAATTTTGAAGAGATTTGAGTGCTAGTAAGTAAAGCTAGAAGAGATTTACAAGAACTATGAGAAGTAATTGCAGAATTTTTGGGTTTACAGCATAAAGATTGAACAACTGCATATTGATAGCATGATTCATTCATGGATTTAAATCACGGTCATAATAATGATTGCAGTTGTGGTTGCATGTAACAGTAACAGAGCTGTCGCAGCCATAACATAACGGTAACGACAACGACAATTGCAAACCACTATACAATTTTATGTAAAATATTGTAAACTACAAAATATTTTCTTGATTCATTAAAACTATGACTTACAACTACTTACAAGCATAAATTCTGCCCTTTAATTTTTTTTAAGTTTTTGAGTTAATCTACAAAGAAGTTTTGAAGATAAGCTGGCTGGTTTCAGTTTGGCATAAATGAAATGGAGAAGAAAAAGAAAAAAGAGAATTTGCTCTGTTATGTAACAGCCATTGACAATACGTACAGCTCTTACAATTGTTATAGTTTATAGAAATTTTCCAGCCGCTAAATAACAGCCATAATGATAATGGAGGGCAAAAATATCAATACAAAATGGCCGTTAAATTATGTAACGACCGTTATTAATTCCCTTATATGATGGCCATTTTACCCATACTTTTGCTTCAATCCTATTAAACAAGCAGCTAAAGGTAGTGGATCAAAATTCCTTGTATAACGCAATATTTGTTGGTCTCACCAACTATACTGAGATACTGCAGAAAGATAACTAGAATTATGCATCTGGAAATCTTAAAGAAGTAAAATGGCATAGGGAAATTAGTAGTTTTTCCACTTCCTAATACATATGATGTAACCATACTATAGCCCAATCATAGATATTGTTGATTATTTACTGTCACAGTATTATTATTAGTTACTGTCACAGTATTATCCTGTTCCACAGATGAACATTAAGAGCCAAATTCTACAATCACCATATGGATTTCAGAGTTGAGTTATAACAAGAACATACAGCTTTAGCAAGAGAATCTGTAAGCTCGTTTTCATAGGCTGTATTCTCTATAATTGGTACAACAAGTTCATCGTAATAGCCATGCCCTTGGATTCCTTTTATCATCTCCATATGAGTAACCTGTAAATGTATAATAATAATAATAATAATAATAATAATAAATGTAAAACAAAAATCAGCAGTTGAATAAACAAATTTCATATGCTGCAGCGTACAATTTTTAACAACAAAAAAGGGTATGATCATCTGGCTTCTGGGTACACAAAACCCACCCTATTGAACAATTAAATATACATATCAATTTTATGCCCAGAAATTACAGAGCAGAAAGTTCATTTCACTGATAACGTCACACAATAAAGCCTTCAACATGACAGATAATCTTAAAACTCCCTAACATGCTAGACAGAACATTTATCATCAAAATGCCATTTTCAAATATGAGAACTTCAAGACTTTAGTTATCTTTCATGTAATTGATAGTATAATTATGAAGGCTCAATGTGAATTACACTGCAAAACTTATGAAGAATAATTACCTTTTGTTAAAAAACTAGGTTGACCATTAAGATTCTGGAAATAGAAAAAATAAAAAAATAAAAACCTCTTTGGGAAGACATTTTTCTGTGGACTGAGTTTGTCATGTAGCGTGATGAACCATCCAATAAGAAGGGATTTATACAATATACTTTGGGTATGAATTTGTGAAAAACTATGAAATGTCACCAATAAAACAGAAAAATCAAATAAGTGGCATTTTATGATTGCATTATTCACCATTCTACATGGTTAACTCAGTTCATCCTAGAATTTCTCCCTTGAGATTCACCTAATAGACACTTTAGCGTCCTCTCTTTCTAAAACTGTGATATATGGTACCTAATATTTGAAACTACATGGACTTCAATATTTCAATTAACCAACCAATACAGTTGTTAAATAAAATGATTAATTCTGTTGAGTTTTAAAAGGAACAACAGCGTACTATCACTTTCTTTTGAAAAAACATAAAATATAAAATATAAAACTTTGTACCAAATGTTTCATGTATAATTGATGCGAGCAACAAGGCGATTTACACTAGAATTAGATTAATTATTTGTTGTGGTTGGGTCTGCAGGGGTATTTTGTTAATTTTATTAGCTGTGGGACAGCAGGGTATTTTGGTAATTGTATCAAATATGGATATCTTCTTGTTATTTTAGTTTATCAATAATCCTAGACATTATGGGAATTAAGTAAAAGAGTAGTTTGTCAATCATCTTAGTCAACTTAGGAGTTAATAAAGGAGGAATATATGAGAGGAGGTACAGTTCGTAACCCAACCTAAGATGTAATAAATAGGCGGAATCAAAACCATTGCACACAGGTTGGACACCTTCAGGAACAAGGAAGGTCTTATCCAAAGGTGGGATGGAGAAGCCTAGCGATGCTATGAGTCAATAGGGAACAAGCTAACATAGAGACATGCTCAGTAAGAGGTTTGGGGATTAACTACCCCTTTGGAACTCATGACGCTTGACTAAAGGCACCCACGGGCAGTTGGATTAAGACTAAGAGTTATCCCAACCAAATATCCTTGCTTAGGGCTACCATGTAGAGGTACTCAAATTGGATTAGTGATCGATGTTCCCAATTAGATTTGGAGTTGGAATCCTACTAAGTTAAGGTTCAGAACTCCTTTCCAAGTCTATATATACCATGCTTGTAATGCTTTATTGGGAGAGGTTTTCAGTCGATAAAATTACAGTAATTATGATTTTAATTAATCCTAGAAGGTGTGATACCTTCTTGATAGGAGTGAGTCCTAGATCCTACTAGTGTAAGGCTAGTTAAAAATTTAGTTATTAATTTATCTTTATTTCTAAGACTTCAGTTCTGCCCATATAAATTATAAGCACAGACTTCAAACTACTACAGACCCTAATCCTATTCTCTAAGATCCATGTTTTTCCCTAAACTATCCAACATCAATAATGATCACTAAAATTAATGTAATATAACATAAATGGCCTGGGGAGTTCTATCAACTATGAGTAACTGATAGTGAGTAAACAGCTGTATCATTTACAAACTTGTGAACTTAAATTTTATTTGACAACTTCCAGGGACCATATGATACAAGTTTAAGAAAGAGAGAATAATCATAGCGCTTTTCCATTGTTTCCCAAATGATTCTGCCACATTTGAACATTGGTTAAGTATGCAATTATTGACTAAATTCATCATTGCAAGTTTTTTGCAAATATTTGTTTTCTTTCGCTTTTTGAAGCCTTTTATTATGTAGTAGTCACAAGACATCTCAGTGATTACACTGCATTCTGTGATTGTACATATTTTCTCTGGTCCCTATTTCTCAAGACCTAACTGCAAAAATGAATGGAAGAACGTAAAAACCATCATAGCAACAAAGCTACGGATTCTCATTTACTTAAGGGACAAAGCAGCTTTCAGAATTCTCTCAATTCAATTAATATTATAACAATGACCCTTGAGACAGTTAAACATCTGATTGCTTTTATAGATATATGTTTTTAATCTGATACTGATCATTATCTTTTCCTTATTTCATCACATTGAACATCCTTGTATATGTGGCTCACCCCTGTTATAATTTGGTAGCAGCATTAGAGAACCTAGTTTTCAGAAAAACAGTAACCTTCACATCCTATCATCTTTACCAGATGCATTATAGTACTCATGCTACATTGCTGTGCATAGTATCACCCAACAACCCCACACAAGCTCTCTCATGAGACAATCCCAATTGGTAAATCTTTATCCAACCACCTAAATCACAGGAAAGTGTGTTGCCTCTCTCAATCTTTCTCTCTGGTGTGGATGTGAGAATACATAAAAATACTTCATTGAAAGAGGAAATCATGGCAAAATAACCACAAGAAACAGGGAAAACAAGACTGGAAAGTACAATCAGTTCTAAAAAGCGGACAAATACTTACTCGAAATTCTTTAAGTAATGGATTAAGCATTGTTACAAGACAAGATTCTATCCCATGACTGTGAATAACAGCTCCTGCATTACGCATATCATATGCCTGGAATAAACCAGAAACTTATTTGAATTGTGACCTTATGAAAGATTGTAAAACCAGAAACAGAAGAATCAATAAACATCATCCTACTTCCTAAATGTTCTGCAATTAATCATCTCTACATGAAAATTCAACAATCAGGAAAACATATATAAGACATTGATACAAAAGTTCTAAAGCAAATTGATTAAATATATCAAGATGACAAACAAGAATATCTATAAAAATTTTGGTGAAGTTCGCAATGAAAGTAATTCTAGGACCCATTTGAAATTTCTGAGAGATCATAAGATCTATTGCCGTTATTACTGGTCCAATCCCACGATTTTGTGAAATCAGTTGACTCAAAAAATCATATACTGTGACTCAGAGTTTTTAGAAACATAGATCAGTCATAGTCTGTTATGCTACTAGAAATTGATAACTTAGAGACTACAAATAGCAGCAGAACTCTATTGCACAAATTCTAAATGCGGCTAGACAACCAATGTCCCAGTTCAAAATTGAATGTCACAAAAACCAAGATTCATCATTTAGTTGAGATCATATTAAAGACAAAAGTAATTAATTATGAGTCATGGAAAAACAATGCAGAACTCAATACCTTCAAGAAGAGAGGAGCACAATCAGAACACTTGGGAGTCTTATTTGGGTAAGGCTTTGGAGATGGAGAAGACAATATAGACCCATTTGCAGCTAAGACATACATGTCTTCTGGCTCCATTCTTTCCTTCTGCACACCTGTCAAAATCCATCACACCAAAATGACAACTGAGTACAATATAAAATATGACAGTTAATGTTGACATAGAAGCATTACTGAAAATGAAGACCATAAAGGCTACACAAACAGACAATTTTCAGCTGAATAAGAGATGGGGATAAATCACAAACAGACTCACAATCAGTCAAATAATCGAGCTTGGATGAAAAACAATAGTCAACAAATATAACAAAATAAAATAACATGTAATAACTAAGGAAGCCACTGAAATCTAACCAGACAAAAAGAGGATGAACAACCATATTTAACCGGCTCAGCTAGATAATCTTCATATGCAGTTAAACCCAGTCTAAAGCCATATTTTTTTCCTAACAACTACCCTTACTCAAATAACACAGAAAAATACTACACCCAGCTTATTTCAAGCAAAACAGAAGCACTCATGCATGCAAAGATATGCAATTTACCAATTGAATAAAGAAAAATAAAACCGTTAAAAGAAAATTCAAACACCACAACCAAAAAAAATACAAATAACCAAACTCCCAATATCAAGCACCACAGAAACAAACACGGATGACGAATTTAGCAAATACCCAGTAATGAGGTTAATTACTTTTTCTCTTGGCACATGATAGCAAAAATATTTTACTGACATATGCTGTTTCCTATGGGGTAGAGAAAGTTGCATAAACCCAATCTAAGTTGAGTTCTGGTGATTGGAAAGGTGAGCAAGAGGTGTTTGAAGAGATCAGAGAAGTTTTGGAGATGGTAAATATCATCAGTGAAGCAGATTTCCCACTATTAGGTAGACCTAAAACATGACAAATGTCAGTTCTATTAGATAGCAATGTAGCTCAACAGGACAGGAGTGAGAGAATAAGAACATTAACAATATGGTAGTTGCTCCAACAGCAGCTCCTGTATTAGCCCCGTATCTGATTTGATTCGGCTGAAAGAGGGGGTTGAAGGAAAAACTTGGGCATCCTTTCTCCAAAATTGAATTACCATTCCAGGATGTGATCTTCGATTTGTGCCTACGGATTCCTCAAAGGAGGCTGGTTTGGTGAAATTCATATCTAAAGATGTAGAAGCCAGAATTCTTAAATGGCAACATGCACTGTTGGGTTGTGTGCTGGGTCTTTCTCCTCAATTTCAGAAGTTCAAAAGTTTTATCCTTAACTGATGGAAATGATTTTCTGCAAAGTCGATTCATGAGGTAGACAAGAATCTTTTTCTGTTTGTATTTGGCTTTGAGACTAGTAAGCTTCAAGAGGCTGGAAGATGGGCCTTTGATGTTTGATCCCAGGTCCTAGGTATTGAAACTTTGCCACCCCAATATGCAGATTGATATGGCAGAAATTCAGAAAATTCAAGTATGGGTGCAATTGCCTTGTCTGCCTAGGGAGTTCTGGTTGAAAGAGATGCATAGTAGGATCGCAAGTGTTATGGGAAAAACAGTTGTTATAGATCAATGCAGTCTTCATCACATCTCACTTGGCCTTTGCTCATGTTTTGGTAGACATGGATTTAGGCACAGAGTTCCTGAGTATCATTTACCTGGAAAGATGACGACGGGCACAGATTGCAACAAAAAGTTGCTTGTGCAGAATCCCCAGTTCTGCTCTTAGTGCAATAACATCAGGCATGATGTAGCAAATTCTAATGGTGGTCCAAAGACAATGACTGATTGAGGGTGAAAAAAGGGGGAGGTACCCGTTGCTATGGAGCCAATGTTGCAATCTCAAAAAATTGCTGCTACTAAAGGAAGGCGATTCAATCTTTGGGCAATGTTTGTCAGGCTTCTTCCTTTACTACCAGTGGAGGAATGCAAGTTGTCTTTGTTGGTAGCAGGTTACCTGGGCCTGATGTTTTGGCTTCCTCTTCTATTGGAAACAGATAAATGCAAGGTGTAACTAATGGAGGTATCTTCTTCCATTGTCAAAAAACAAACATTCCACCCTCCCCCTCCCCCCCACCCCCAGGGCGGGGAAGACGATTAGAAGTTGGAATGTCAGGGGTCTTAATGACCCCATCAAGCAATCAGAGGTGAGAGCTCTGATTGCAGAAAAGAAGCTTTCTGTTCTTGCTATTTTGCTATTTTAGATTCTAGAGTAAGAAAGCAAAATTTTTTGAAAAAAAAAAAAAAGTTGGAGGCAAACTGGGATTGACGGGGTGGAGCTTGCTGGAGATTATGATAAGGCAGAATCGTTGAGGATTTGGGTTCTATTCAATCCTGCTCAAGTCAATGTGTGCTTCTTAAGTGTCTTGGCAGCTTTTACACTGTCAATTGAACTGGGGCAATACTTCTTTGCTTTGGACATTGGTGTGTGGGCTAAATACTAGTGGAGAAAGAGAGGAATTACAGTCTCAACTAGAATCTCTGAATAGTGCCATACCTTTGGTAGTGCAGGGGGATTTGCCATTTTGGCATTGAATGACAGCATTGGTGGTCAGCATGTTACTGGGAGCATGAATCAGGACTTCTGGAACTGTTTGTGTGATACCAACTGGAATTGCATTCCAAAGATGTTTGTTTGCTTGGATCAATAACCAGAAGGGAATCAGTAAAACATGGCGAAAGCTGGATAGAAATTTAAGCAATTTTGAATGGTTGGAGTGCTTTCTGGGATCTGAAGTCAAGATTCTTAGTTTTTGGGTGTATGAACATTCCCTTGTTTTGATAAACGTGAAAAGGATCAAAGTAGAGGGTTCTAAACCTTTCAGATTCTTTAGGATGTGGTGTGAACAGCCTGGTTTTCTGCCTCTTGTGGCTAAAGTGTAGTACAGAAGTTTTGCATAGAACTGAGGCAAATGAATAGTGAAGTATTTGCAGATGTCTCTTAGAATGTTACAATTCATAAAGAGTTGTTTATTGAAGTGCAAGCAGATTTGCAACATGATCCATTTAATGATGCCTTAATTGAGGAACAAATAGCCTATCTCCAGGCCTTGAGGTTTTCAAATATGCTACAGAAATCCTTTTATAAGCAAAAAACAAGAGAAAAGTGGGTGACTCTTGGGGATAGTGATAATAAATATTTTCATGACCTGGTAAAGCAAAGGAGTATGAATAAAGTTAGCAGACTCACATTGCCTAATAGGAGTGTCACTACAGATCAAATGAGATTAAGCAAGCAATAATTCAATTTTATGAATCTTTGCTCACTGAGGAGGGGAATACAGATATTCAGCTTCTTGATGATAGGGTTATTAACTGAGGCTATGAATTGAATGAGAGGGAAAAAGAATAGTTGTATGCACCAGCGACTGATGAGGAAGTTAAAGTGGCTATGTTTAATATTGGAGAGGATAAGGCACATGATCTTGATGGGTACTGTAGCCTTTCAAGAATGCCATGGTATTGTTGGCTATGTTCATAAGTTCTCCTTTTGGTATTATCATTGGGCTAATGCAGCATCTTTAGCTGAAAAGTTTCCTTTGGTTAACATTAAGGATTTTGAGAGTCCTAAAACTGCTAAAGTATGTGATGTTTGGAGGAATGGGTGGAGAGGTCCTGAACCTGTTGATGATGCAACAGATCATGCTTGCACGCAAATGACTGAACAGGATGTAATTCAGCGGAAAGGTACTAATTCTGGAGTTTTTCACTTGTGCTAGTGCTTGGAACTTGCTTATTGGTACAGAACCTTGTAGAGTGCTGAAAATGTTCCAAGGTATAGCTTCATCACCTGGCTAACAATGAAAGGCGAACTCCACACAAAATTTCAGTTGTATAAATGGCATGCAGTTGATTCTAAGGAATGTGAACAGCATCCAAGTCATGATGATTTTGTTTGCGGCTTTTCCAGACAAGTATATTGGGCTATTTTAGACCAGTGTCAAATTAGGCAGGCTCATCTGTTTTGGATAAATATTGGTTCAGTAAGAAGGCTGGTGGCAAGTCAGCTTTGAGTAGGAAAAGGAGGCTACCACAGTTTATTATTTGTGGAAAGCCAAAAACATGAAGATTTTTCATCATAAGTTCTAACACAGTTCCGGACGTTGTATAGCCAATTAAATTCATTGTTACTATCAGAGTGCCGAATTGTAAATAGGATTTTTAGTTGTATAGAGAGGTTTATGTTTGCTGTTGGTTTTCATTTTTCAGCTTGGTGAAAGATGAGCTCTGTTTTTTATTGATATGTCTTGATTAGTTCAATAAATTCTTTTGGTGAATTACCCCAAAAACAAAGTAACTAGAAAACCCATGAAACAGATTTAAAGAAAAAAAAAACAAGCTAACTCTTCAATTAATCAACAGCTGCAAATAATAACCATCTAGTAATCAATCAAACAAATAAAAAAGGAGCTTAAATAACAATAGTTTTTGATTGTTTACCAGAAGGGGACATGAGGATGAGCTGTTGAGGCTTAGGAATGGAGTCATCATGGACCTTGATGGTGATACTACCACCTGTTCCTGATACCCATCCAAGGTTGTAGAATTGGCGGCATAGATCAGCTATTAACACCCTCGTATCCTTCACAGCCTTGCTCTCCAGATAAGCCTGCGATGCTACCTTCACTCCTCCGCCATTTAATGCCACCGCTGGCACCGCCGCCGCCATCACCTTCTCTTTCTGGACAGAGAAAGCAGAGGTTCTACGGAGAGAGGGAGAGAGAGCACCTTTAAGTTTGCAAAATGCTACTTTTTTTTTTTTTAATTTAAGAAATTTATTTGATTTAAAAATTAATTAAAATAAATTTTAAAATTTTAATTAATTAATTTAATAATCTTAATCTTAATTTTATTTTAAAAAAGTTTGGATTTTCAATTTAAAGTTAATATTTTATATAAAAAAATCTTTGATTAATCAAATTGATTAAATATATATTTTATATATATTACATATAAATATTCATATAATATTTTATATACTATTCATATAATATTTTATATATTTTTTATAATAAAATATATTATATATTTTTTATAATAAAATATATAATATATTTTATATTATATATTTTATTATAAAAAATATATAATATATTTTATTATAAAAAATATATAAAATATTATATGAATAGTATATAAAATATTATATGAATATTTATATGTAATATATATAAAATATATATATTACATATAAAATATAAAATATATTATATAATTCAACCGCGGTTGAATTACAATGAATTATGAATACTCTAATAGGTATTCAGTCTGTACGACACTCTGTGTGCTATTGGATCTCTCAAAGTTTAATCCAAGCCCTCCAATTTTCACCAGTTACTTGCTGCCCTTATAATTATTATATTGTAGATAATATGATTAGTTTATTTTACAAAGGCAAAAAACTGTGGTTGATTATTTTGTTTTACTGCTGGACAGTATACTTCTATCGCATCACTTTTCTTGGAATTTTTTTTTTTGGAACATTTATTGGAGTCTTTTTAAGTCACGGGAGAATATTTTCTATTTTATTCCGAGACAAAGTGTGTGTGTGTGTATATATATATAATTTTTTTTTAAAAAAATAAAGGCATAAGAATATAAAAGAGTCTAATGTGACTAACTTAAACAAGTGGCTAAAATTTTATATCTTAATGCCTACAGGCATTATCAGTATAGTAAGCCTTGTTCTTTTAAAAAAAAAAAAAAAAAAAGAAAATTATCACATATGTACAAAGTAGCAGCATCAGGACCACAACAACCTAATCACTACATTATCAAAACCATCTAAGAAAGAATTACATGTGTCATGCAATCATTGGCTTAATCTTATTGTAAATACTCAAATATTATAAATATAAATTTATATACAAAATAACTAATCAATATATATAATTAATTTTATTTTCAAACTCAGTTTTAGATGAATATTTGTCACTTAAAGTAATTATATTGATAAGTAATATATTTTTTAAGAACTTTATTTTTTTATTTTATTATGTAGCATATAAGCTAATAATTAAATATTTAATTTACTTAGTTAACTATAAAAATAATATAGAAAATTTTTCATCAAAAAATAATTTTAAAAATTTATTAATATATGAATCCTCATGTTATTCCTTTTTAGAACTTAACTTATGTAACATTTAAAAAATTAAAAGAATTAAAGAGAAAAAAATAGCTTAGAAAATGAAACTATAAATTTTCTATTGAAATACTTATATTATTATTAATATTTATTATAATTCTTTGTTTTACTATTTTATTTACTTGAAAATGTCTAATTAGACAATAATATTTTACAAAATAATAATGTATTACAAATAATATGAATTTTAATTATTATTAGTATACTAATTTTAATTGTTCAACTAACTAACTATTATTTGATAAAAATTAATACTAATTTATTTAAAATTTATAATCATATTCTAGTCTCATACTCAATTTTAAGTGAGTATTTATCATTTGTCAAGCAATTATATTGGCAATATAATATTTTTTATAATAACAATATAATTATTTTTATTTTATCATGAGACAAGTTTAATTTTTTCAATTAACTAAAAAAATAGAAAATTTAGCAATATAGGAATTTTTTCACATAAAAAAAGATTAGGAAGTATAATAATATGTGAAAAAGTTCATCACATTAGTCCTCTTTAGAACTTGAAAAATAATAATCATTAAGTTTTCTGTGTAATAAGAAAAAAAATGAAATTATGAATTTTCTTATTTTTCTCTCAAAATAATTATATCATTATTTAATTTATTATAATAATTTAATCATAATTTTTATTTTTACTATTTTATTTACTTGAAAAGTCTACTTAGATAATATTTTTATTAAACAATATTAATTATTATATTGATTTTAATTATTCAATTAATTAACTAATTATTTGATAAAATAAGTTTTAAAAGTATTTAAATTTTGTTATCATACTCATACAACACAACATGTAGATTCACAACTAATTTTGAGAATTTTTTATATTATAATTTGTATAATACTCGAATCACTGACTAGTTAACTTTAATAACAAGCTTTGCAATGACCAAAATTTCTCTCTTGTTTTCACTTCACTTTTCTTCATAATATTTTATACTTGATAATCTCCATCATTGCTTTGTTTTTTTTTTTTTTTTTTTTGTGTTCTTTGCTACTTCAAGTTATCAAAGTATCTTTAACATGTTCATTTATATAAAAAAAGGTTCAAAGTTATAAGTATTTTATAAAAATGGCCATGGAAGAAATTTATGTATCAATTGCAAGTGACAACGACAAATATGGTTCAAGTGAGTAATGATTCTAATGGTGATCCATTTCTTCTTCAATGCATCCCAATATGAGTTTAGTTTTTTCTGCCTCTCATTGATAGTAATTACCATTCATGAAGCAAGACATTAAGGATAGCCTTACAAAACAAACTTAAATTGTAGTTATTGAAGATAGAATTCAATATCTTGATGAATACTATGTTGAGTTTTTAAAAATAGGAATTATTGTGATTTTATGATTACAACTTGGATATTAAAGTTTATCTTAAAAGAGTTAGTGGGGGCATTTTTGTATACTAGTACATCAAAGCAACTATGAAATTAAGTTGATGAATGATTTGAAGAAAGTAATGGTCCCATGATCTATTAATTACAAAAACAAATTACTTTTGTTGCTCATGTAAATAGTTTGTATTTGTAGATTATACATAACTAAACAACCTATAGGATGAATTAATAACTATTGATCTAATTATAATGTGTGCTTGTAGAGCTTATAAAGTTTTACCTAAATGATTTTAGGAAATCAGTTGACGAATTTTTTAATAGGCTTAAATAAAGGGTATGATGAAGTAAGGAATCAGATCTTGATGATAAATCTTTTACACATAGATAATAACACTTATTCTATGATCTTACAAGTTGAGTTCTAAAACTAAGTTGTTTCATTAATTATTGAGACTTATGAAGATGCAACATTTTTTATCAAAACATATCATTTGGTTCAGTAAATAATAATCAATTCTAAAGGAGATCCAAGAAAAACAAAAGATCCTAACAAGTATTATGATTACTATTACAGGATTAGACACATTAAAGATAGTTGTTTCAAGCTCCATGGCTATCCTGAGTGGTGTAAGGGACCTAAGATTAAAGGAACACCACAAAGGATTATTGCATAAATTTGAAGTGGTAGTAAGTAGGATACTCCATTAGATGTTGCAATTGTAAATTTAACATTTACAAAGAATGATGATTAGGTGATCAATGCAATTCTCCAAAAAATGATGAAATATTTTAAAAGAAAAGGACATTTAATAGTGTGTAATCTAAATGTAATTAATTTTGCTAGTAAGTTCACATTTTTTAATTTTTGTTATGCTAATAGATTATTCATGGATTGTGGACACTGATGCTACTAATCATATGTTACTTTCAAAGCATTCATTTCATTCCTTGAACCTATTTCCTAATTCTATCTATAGTACCTTCCAAATGGAACAATTACCATAGTAACTCCCACTAGTACCATAATTTTACATAGTACCTTCATTTAACTAATGCTTTTTATAAACCTATATTCAAATTCAATCTATTGCCTTTAAGTAAACTTTACATGTCATTTCTTAAAAAATTTTCTTATTTTTTACTTGGATGTCCTTTTCAGACTAAGAATTGAAACATTACCAACACTTGGCAAATAGGGAAGGACTATATAAGTTAGAAACCATACTTTTTGAAATTACTAGTATAAATGTTTTTTCTTTTCAATTATAAAAATGCTTAAAATCCTTAATAACAACCACATTCTCTTTTAATGATACCAATAAAAATAATTTTCCTTCACTTTCTTCTATCCTCATTTCAAATAGATGTTCTGATTTGTATACTTGGTATTTAAGATTAGGTCATATTTCACAATATAAACTAACACATATATTTGACCTCAAACATTTGCTCGATCCATTCCCTTTTATAAACATGCTAGAAAACCTTTTCAGACTAGTATTACTCAATCCTAAAAAGTCTTTGACTTACTTCATATAGATGTTTGGGTCCATATATTATATGATTTATTTTATAGGAACAAAATACTTCCCCCTATAGTTAATGATTTTTCTCAAATTACTTTGACCTTTCTCATGTCACATAAGGATCAAACATTTTGGCCTAATGCACTAAGAAGGGAGGTTGAATTGGTGGTTGATTAAAACTTAAAAGAAGGTTTAGGTATTTAGGAAGTTAAGAAGGAGAAGAGAAATATCAACACAATAAGTTTATAGAGGTTTGGGTGTTCACAAACCCTACGTCCACCCCTAAATTCTTCACAATTAGGTATTTCACTCAATTAAACTGGTGTTTTCAAGATCACACATAACTTATACAACTTGTGTTTTATGGCTCACACAAAATCCTTACAACTTGTGTTTTTAGGCTTACATAAAAATCTCTCACAAGTGTTTTGGATAAACTCAAACTTTAATCTCTTCCAAGAGTTTTAGATACTAAGCTAACTCTCAACCTACTTACAAAAGTGTTTATTGCTCACACCAAACAATCAATAACATATAAAGAAGAGTAAGAAGAATGAATAGCAAATTGGCAAGAGTTTGGTTACAATTAATGGAATTCTCTTACATTTACATCAGTTTGGTGAAGTATTTATAGCTCACATCTACCAAAGAGATGTTACTCAAAAACTATCCCAAAATCTCCAAGTTATGCTAGACAGATTTTGTATTAAATGCTTATCAAGAGGAAGTCATGGTTGCAAATTTCCAATTTGCATTGAGGAGCCATAAATCACAATAAAGAACCCCGTTTTGTGTCTAACAGCTAGTGCACGTGTCTTTCACCTATTGGTTGTTTAAGAAATATAGTCGTTGTGTTCAACCAACTACTCAAAAGTTGTAATCACGATTGAACTCTCTCTTTGGGGCAACTCAGACTAAGAATTCTTTTATTTGGTGAGGAGACAACACCTTCTTGAGTCACGATCGCGACCAAATCTTTGCCCTTGCAATTTTTAATTTTTCAACGGTTGCCTTGGACACTTGGCGTGTTGTGGCTGCGGCTTTCATTTCCTCTTTTGTTACTATGAAATTCGCGATCGCTCCCTCTGACGTGAACGACACTATAAATTTCTCTATGAATCAAGCAGGCTCCCTTCAGCTAAGTCCCGACTGCGAATTGACCCTTAAATTCTTTTGGCGTAGCTCCATCCATCCTTAAAGCAAAGGTCGCGATCGCAATTTAGGGGATACTGACCGCGAATTTAGATGTTCTTCTTAAAGATGGAGATTTTAACTTCTATCCAACTTTCAATGATAAAAAAACTTATATATTGTAAAACAACGCTTAATCAAAGCGTTAGAACTGATCAATCTCCATTGTCAAGATCAAAATAGGCTTATGATATAGGTTTAACCAACCTAGTCCAACAATCTTTCTCTTTTATATTTTGACAACTTAAATTGATCTTAAAGAAAGATGGATGCATGAGTTATGAAGTTGGGATGGCCAATGATCAGATAATCAAGGAATAATCAAAAGATTCTAGTTAATGATCAAATAATTCTAAGTATTCTAAGCTTGAACTTGCTCCCCCTCAACTTATGTTTTTCTTATGCATATTACTTATTTTCTCTTAATATTATTCTATCCCCCTTTAGCAAGACCAAAAAGAGGGTAACTATTTAAAAAGTATAAAATGTGCATAAATTGAGATAAAGTTATCGTAAAGAGTAAAACAACAAGGATATCATATAAGTTGCAATCATATAGCATTTGAGACAATGAATTGCAAAATAAATAATTTTATTTATTTAATAAACTATGGGATCAACAAGTTTACATCAATAACTTAAAAAGAAAAAATAGAAAAAGAAACCCTAAACACAAACTAAAAGATGAGAGAATTGTCATCGTCTCCAAAATCATCTGAGTCTTCATTTTCTCTTGCACCTTCAGCTTCATCACCCTCCTCACCCTCTTGGTTAGCCTCTTCTTCTAATGTGTCCTCCTAATTCTTAAAGTCCAAAAG
This sequence comes from Omphalea diandra, assembly GCA_949677035.1. Lineage (NCBI taxonomy): Eukaryota > Viridiplantae > Streptophyta > Magnoliopsida > Malpighiales > Euphorbiaceae > Omphalea > Omphalea diandra. Next base: position 6,532 of record CATIWR010169316.1, on the reverse strand, counting down.
ATGACAGGGAGGAGCACCTACTTTCTCTTGTAAGTCCACCAAATTATTGTGTAGGTAGGAGAGGAGGAGAAATCGTCTCTTAAGCATCCTCATCATCTTGTCTAATTTCCTGTTGATGGAGGTAAGAGAGATTTTGGCTTTAGGTTTAGGTTGGGGAGGAGGAACAAGTTGCACTCCCTCTTTAATGACAAAGCTTTTTCTTTTAGAGGCTTAAGAGGACTTTAGTTTCTTGGCTCCAAAAGCACTCAAAGTGTATGTATAGGAATAAGGGTCAATGGCTTTTGAATTGATGAGGTAGGTAGGTCCAAAAAATTTTATGAAGGGAGAAACTTCTTAGTAAGGAATTTTTCATTTTCTTTATTAAGACCACTGCCATATTAGTATATGGTAGTGACATGGGAAGGACGAAGAATCTGACTATTGGGCTTTATGCTTATGTGGATCAATTGATCCATAAGATAATTGCTAGTTTAAATGAGTTTATTTTTGGTAAGATAAAAAAGGAAAGCAAGATCCTTTTGGGATGTTAAGAAGAGAGATGAAGATTTTTTAGTAGGAATAAATAGAAACACTATTTGAGGGGTTTATATAGGCCAGGAGAGGGGGGTGAAAATGGCCATAAGCAGTTAGAAATGCATTAAATGAAAGAGTGTCATCAGTTGGCAATCAGATCACTTAAATGCATAAATTTGCGACTGTTACCTACAAGTTATGATCGCTAATTCTGAAATATGTGAGTAACGAATAAAAAATCCTCAAAAAATGATATATTCAACAGTCAAAAGATTTAAAATTTGAACAAATTTGCGATAGGTAATGAAAGTCGAGACCCCAAATTGATGGTTCACAGCGAAATGATGAGTGCTTGTAATTCGTGATTGTGAACCAGGGAATAATGACTTGGCCATACATTTGTTTATTTCTCCATCAAGCTTATCTTTAATACGACAAACCCATTAGAACCAATAACTTTTCTTTTCAGGTGATAAGGATGTAATATACCTTTTTTGTCCAAAACAATAAACTCTTGTAGCATGGAAACAAACCATTTTTCATCTTTTCATGTATAATGATAAGTATAAGGTTTATGACTAATGGACACATTATTGTTAAAAGTTTGATAAGAAGATGAATAATGAAAAGAGGCAAGGTAGTCATACCTGATACAATTAAGGCATCATTATAGGTAATAGCAACAATTCCTATAAAGTCTTGAAGACAAAGTGATCTATTACTAATCCTGTTATTTCTTCTTAAAATCGGGGTTGCAAAATTAAAAAGATGAATGGGCATGTCATAAGGTGAAATAGGCTTTGGAGATACTAAATTAGATAGAACAAGAATAGAAAGATTATTCTATGAGAAAACAAAATGAAAGATTAAAGAAAGAAATGAAATAGTGTAGTAGGACATAAAGGAGAAGAAGGTTAAGATTGTGAATTGAAAAGGAAACATGGTTATCATTAATTGGAATAAGGATGAAAATAGTATTAAAAGGAATGACACTAATAAGGAAAAAATACTCTTATGGAAAGTTACATCTCTATTAATGAAAATGTTGTGTTTTCTAAATTAAAGACTTTATAACCTTTGTGACTAGATGCAAAACTAAGAAAAAAAATACATTTGATAACTTTAGCATCACCATATAATTTTCAAAAAAGAGATGCCAAATTTAGAGATTCAATAGGCAATTGTTTATCAAATATGGAGCATGAAGAATGCATTTAAACCAGAATTGCTTGGGTAAGGAAAATTGAAACCTAAAAGTTATAACAATTTTTAGAATGTGCCTCTATTTTCTTTTAGCTATGCCATTTTATTAAGGTGTATAAGGATATAAGGATATGTTTTATGATGAATGATACCTTTAGCTTTAATAAAATTATGAAAACCATGATTAATGAATTTAGTTTGTCTGTTATTATAGTTTTGATTTTAGTATCAAGTTGAGTTTCAATAATTTGAACAAGAATTGAACATAAAGAATGTTTTGTTAGACTAGGTTGGTTAAACCTAGTCATAAGTCTCTTTTGATCTTAACAATAGAGATTGATTAGTTATAATGCTTTGATTAAGTGTTGTTTTGTATATATAAGTTGTTTTATCATTGGAAGTTAGATGGAAGTCAAAATCTTCATCTTTAAGAAGATATCTAAATTCACGATCAGTATCCTCTAAATCGCAATCGCGACCTTGTGTTAAGGATGGATGGAGCTAGGCTAGAAGAATTTGTAGGCGAATTCACAGCCCCGACTTAGCCAAAGGAAGCATGTTTGATTCATAGAGGAATTTGCGGTGTCATTCACATTAGAGGTAGTGACCGTGAATTTCATAGTAACAAAGGAGGGAACCAATACCACAACCACAACACATTAAGTGTCCAAAGTAATTGTTAGAAAATAAAAAATCGTGAGGGTGAAGATTTGGTCACGACCGCTACTCAAGAAGGAGTTGTCTCCTCACCAAACATAATAATTTGCAGTCTGGGTCACGCTTAAGAGAAAGTTCAATAGTGATCGCGACTTTTGAGTAGTTAGTTGAACACAATAATTATATTTCTTGAATAACCAATGGGAGAAGGACACGTGGATGAGCCTTTAGATGCGAAATAGGGTTCTCTGCGGTGATTTTCAACTCCTCAATGCAAATTGGAAATTTACGACTACGACTTCCGCTTGACAAGCATTTAATGCAAAATCTGCCTAGCACAATTTGGAGATTTTGGGATAGTTTTTGAGTAACATCTTTTTGGTGGATTTGTCTATAAAATACTCCACCAAACTAATGTAAATTCAAGAGAATTCCATTAATTGTAACCAAACTCTTGCTAATTTGCTACTCATTCTTTTTACTCTTCTTTATGTGTTATTGATAATTTAATGTGAGCAATAAATAGTTTGTAAGTAGTTTGAGAGTTAGTCTAACATCTAAAACTCTTGTAAGAGGTTGAAGTGTAAGCCTATCCAAAACACATATGATAGGTTTTTGTGTGAGCCTAAAAACACAAGTTGTAAAGGGTTTTGTGTGAGCTGTAAAATACAAGTTGTATAAGTTAGGTGTGATCTTGAAAACACCAGTTTAGTTGAGTGAAATACCCAATTATGAAGAATTAGGGAATGGACATAGGGTTTGTTAACACCCGAACCACTATAAACTTCTGGTGTTGATATTTATCTTCTCCTTCTTAACTTCCTAAACACCTTAACCTTCTTTTTAATTTTTAATCAACCACTAATCCAACCCTCCTTCTTGGTGCACTAGGCCAACAAGTGGTATTAGAGCCAAATCTCACTCCAAAGCTTAATTGTATGAGTAAAGATCATGGCATAAAAAGGAATCAACATTCACCTTAAGCCATATTTTGTTAAAGCATACTACACTTATTGAAAGGATAGGATGAGATCTATATAGATAGTGATATGGTAGACCTCCGGGACATTGTTGCAAAGGAGTGGAAGCCACCTATCAAAGTGGTAGATGGAAGTAAGGAGTTGATCCCAATAGAGGAATGGGTTGAAGCTCATAGGAGATCTAATGGTAGAAATAAAAAGAGCCATGGCAATCCTTCTAAGTTCTCTCTCAAGAGAAGAAATTGAAAGGATATAACATTTTCTTACTACTCATAGGATTTGGAAGGACTTGGAGAACTATTATGAGGGCAACACCTTGGTGAAATCTAGTCTACTTAAGATATATGTGATGGAGTAGGAGCTATTTATGATGGAGGAAGAAAACATCAAAGATATGATAAATAGACTCTTTGCAATCTTCACAAACATGAAGAAGTTTGAGAGAGTTCTCACCAATCAAGAGGTAAATTCAAAAATTCTAAAATCTTTACCTCTTGAAAAGTTTGGTGCAAGGGTGTGTAGTATCCAAAAGTCTAACCCAGAGATAAGAAAGGTGCCAACGGATGTCCTAATGGGCAAGCTCTTAACTGATGAGTTAGCCTTGAAGAAAGATAAAGAAATGAAGAGAATGAGAAGCCAATGAGAGAAATCTGAAAAACCAGAAAAGATGACCTTGGCACTCAAGTTTTCATCAAAAGAGAAGGAAGTTGAAGTGGCCTCAAATGAAGAGGAAATTGACAAAAAGGAGGAGGAGCTTACAATGCTTTCAAGAAGAACTAAAGAGTTGATTAGAAAAAGAAAGGAAATAAGAAACTTCAAGAAAACAACTCTAACTCTCAAAGAAAGATTGAGTGAAGTTATTTGCTATGAATGTGGCAAGCAAGGCCACATAAAATATGACTACCCCAAGTTGAAGAAAAAGAAGAAGAAAAGGAATAAAGAGAAAAGGAAAAGCTTCAAAGCCACTTGGGATGATAGCTCAAGTGAAGAAAATGAAGAGGAAGAGGTTACAAACCTATGCTTCATGGCTAAAAAGGATTCATCTAATGAGGTAAGCTATTCACCTCACTCTTATTATGAGTATGATGAGTTAGATGATGATCTTTTAGAAGCTCTCACCATGCAATGTGACAAATATAAGTCATAAATGAAAACTTACAAGAAGAAGTGCATTAAATTAGAGGATAAGTTTAAATCCCTAAATAGTCTTGTAAGTGAATTAAGAGCTTCAAATGAAAAAATCAAGAAGTCTATGGAGAGTCTATCCAAATCATCTTCATTTGTAACTTCATTAAGAAAAGAGAATGACTCCTTGAAAGGTAAGGTCATTGAGCTTAGAAACTCTATTTCTAAGTTCCACAAGGGTAAAAAAGGTTTGGATACATTTATTGTATCCTAAAGACCTCCCTTAGTTAGGCATGGTTTAGGCTTTAATGAAGCCTCTTCTTATACACCTTTACTCATAATATTTATTAAGGCCTCAACATCTCAAACATCAAGTATTGAGGTTGTTGGAAATAAAAGTGCTCAAAGCACTAAACCACCATTACCTAAGAGTAAAAGAAGGTGCAATAAGGCTCAAAACTTATTTCTAAAAAGGCCAATCGTACATACATGTACAATAAAAGGCATGCTCATTTAAACATACACAGAAAATTTACTTCTACACTCATTCATATGTGTTCATACTCACATACACATCATGTTGGTATGAAAAAACCCCCCCACTCATACCAAGGCAATGCATATGAGAAAGATACATAGTCTAAACTCCAATGCCACTATTGCATGAAGTATGGACACATAAACATTTATTGCTATATTAGGAAGGCACATCTCAGGTTGTAGGATCCTTCAAAACCTAACCCCTTAGGACCCAAATCTGTTTGGGTACTAAAGCAAATATGATTTACTTCTGTTGTGTAGGATTGTTTGACAATCGCCAATGAAGCAAATGATTGGCATGTGGATAGCAGATGCTTAAAACACATGACGGGTAATAAGAAGCCATTCATGGCCCTAAAGAAAAAGAAGGGTGGCAATGTCACATTTGGAAACAATGCTAAGGGTAAGGTAATTAACATTGGGACCGTTGATAAGAATGGCTTTTCTTTAATTAATGATGTTTTACTTGTTCATGGATGGATTTTCTTTAATTAATGATGTTTTACTTGTTCATGACTTGTAACATAACTTGCTTAGTATAAGTTAATTATGTGACAAAACTAATAAAGTCACCTTTGACCCTAGAGAATGCCGAATTACAACTATGGTAGATAAAAAGGTAGTTTTCAAAGGTGAAAGGAAGGGCAATACCTACCTAACTAACTTAGACAATTTGGCTAACCAATCTTTTAAGTGTCTTATGTCTCTTAGTAATGAAACTTGCCTATGACATAGAAGACTTGGACATACTAGCATAGAGCTCCTAAAAAGCTTATCAAAAGGAAAGCTAGTGAAAGGTTTTCCCAAGCTAAGGTTCTTTAGAGACAAGACATGTGGTCCTTGTTAAATAAGGAAGCAACATCAATGTTCTTTCAAAGCAAAGAATATTGTAAGTACATCTAGACCTCTTCAATTAATTCATACGGACTTGATAGGACCTACTAGGAGTGCTAGTTTAGGTGAAAAACATTATGTACTAGTCCTAATTGATGATTACTCTAGGTTTACTTAGGTTTCCTTTCCAGCTCATAAGCATGATACTTTTGATGTTTTTAAAAGTTTTACAGAAAGGATTCAAAATGAAATAGGTTACTTCATTTCTTTTATAAGAAATGACCATGGAAAGGAATTTCAAAATGAATCTTTTGAATCTTATTGCTTAAAGAATGAGATATTTCATAACTTTTCAACTCCTATAACACCACAACAAAATGGTGTTATAGAGAGGAAAAATAGAACACCAATAGAGATGGCTAGAACTATGCTTAATGAGTATTCATTGGCAAATTACTTTTGGGTCGAAGCTATCAATACTTTGTGTTATATTACAAATTGAGTTTTCAAAAGACTCATTCTTAATAAAACTTCTTATGAGCTATGAAATGGTAGAAAGCCTAAGTTAGCATACCTAAGAGTTTTTGGATGTATGTGTTATATCTTGAATGCCAAGAATAATCTTGGAAATTTTGATTCAAAAACTAATGAAGGCATTTTCTTAGGTTATTCCACCACTA
>CATIWR010169309.1:0-20367 GCA_949677035.1 Omphalea diandra | reverse complement strand
TATCTCCTCTCTTACCAGCCCATAATGGCAGATAATTATAATTTGTATTCTTACTCTAATAGGACAAAAGATTGGTGGCTTGTTCCTATTGGTTGAAAGTTAAATAGTTTTGCTTTTAGTCCCTTTTCTTCATTCCTTCATCACCTTCTTCCATCCTCTAATTTCTAGATGCTCTTTATACTTTTAGATGAACTCTCAAACACCATTATTTATGATGCTATAATAAGCACACAACATGAAATAATTTGTCATATAAATATGCAAACACTACATATATGTTCAAGTATCCCAAATGCAATGGTGCAATTGTCATTGTCGTGTTTTTACAATTCACATGTCTAAATGATTATTTATCCTATGCATATGTTCATGTGAGATTTCATATCATTTGATACAGTGCATATGCTCATATGTCATTTCATATCATTTGTACAATGAATATATTCATGTGATAATACCAATGAATAGAGATAGGGATGTTACATAAACAAATGGAGTTGAAGCTATAAAATAGGAACAAGCAAAGTACTACAAGTATCTAATAAAACATAGATTTTTCTAAGAGATTAACATGATGAATATATGCACATGAATGCATACATACTTTTACTATTGCTCATTCAGCCAAGCATGGTGAGTCACAATGATTTTCTTTGCTTGACGAATGCCACTCCACCTCTAAAATCAAGAATAGCAAAGTCCATGTCTAACAAAGGATTGCTACCCTCTACTAGTCTTAACTCAATGGCCTAAGCCTATTAGAAAGAGGCTAATCAATCAAGCATGTATATAAAAAGAAGAGTAAGTAAGGAAAAATAAGTGCAAAGTATCAAACCTCAAGTACAGGATAGGTACCATTCAAATGCGACAACTCGTAGCAGTTATGGTCTAAGAACCAATAACGATAAGCCGCTAAGGCAGAGCCCCAAACAAAGTGGCTTGCCAGGCATAGGTCATCTAAGGTAGGCAATAAGTAAAACTTTACCATATCCCTAAGTATTAAGAATTGAATGGTAGATAGGGCATAAAAGTAGGATACTATGAACTATTTAGTCCATCACCTTGTCAGAACTATTGTTAGTTCCCTTTGGAGCTTCAATGATAATGCTTAATTACACAAAGGCATTTTTCTCCTTTAGTATGGGAAGGAACAATAATAGGCTCCTGCTGTACTCCCCTTAAAAGGTCTTAACATAAACCCTAGTATCAATATGTAAAGACAAACCAAAGCAATGAATCTTAGTCATACATGCGAAGTTAGCAAGAGTGAACATCACCTTCCCCATCTAAAACAAATGAAAGGAGTGGGTGGTGTCCATCCAATGCTCTAGAAGGCAATGCATGGCAACACTATCACTCTACAACATAAAAAGTAAGAGGAAATTAAAAAAATGCGAGCAACCTTGTTAGTGTGATGTTATCAAGCACATGTCTAGGAAGCCTCTAAAACCATGAGGCGATTAAAGCAACATATTTGTTTTAGGCTTATTTTGTGCATAGATATTTAGTATAGATTTGGGCTTAAATTGATGTTAATTTATATTTAAAATTAAGTTATTTTGAGTTAATTTATGTTATTCCTCACATTTAGATGTTTTATAAGTGTTTTAGCAAATTCAGAGCGAATTAGGACCACACTAGGCATGGATAGTGACTTTAGGGACCAAGCTAGAGATTTGGACATGTGAGGAAAGAAGGAAGTTGTCATGCTTACGACTAAAGTTGTAGGCTTACGACTAAAGTTGTAGGCTGCAACTTCATTTGATTTGATAAGGGTCGCAGGTCGTGACTCATGCGATTTTGGACCTACTTTTTAGCCTATATTTTTAGTACTTTTGAAGAGTATTTAAGTCCAACAATTAGAGTTTTAAGAGTAAAGGTTAGGATAGGCTAAAATAATAGTTTTTGATAGAAGAAAACACACTTTAAAAGGAGATCAAGTGCAAGAGTTCAAAGCTTCATTGGATCAAAGGAAAAAGAACAAGAGAATATCTATCATGACCTTTGGGAGATTTCACTTTCCTTCTCTTATTTCATATTTCCATTATTAAGATGATGCCTTCACTTTTGGATTTGGCTTGTTTTGTTAGTAACTTGGGTGAGATCTTTTGATCTAAGACCTTAATATAGCCATGGATAATGATTGATTGATTTACAATTTTAATGAATAAGTTAGGATTTTGTTTCTCTTGCAAGTGAATGATTCTTGATTATAATGCTTATGATTGTTTGATCACTAATTACATAATCTATGTTTCATTTATAGATTAAGAGATTATAAATTAAAATATATATAAAATCATTTTCCTTAGGTTTATTGATCACTAAAGATACCTACCTAACCTATTGATGTCACTTAAAGGATTACTTGAGTTGATGAAGTAATGCATTCCTATTTTACATTAAGAGATGGATTTGGAGGTTACATATTAAGAGACATTTTGAGATAATCTTAATAACTAAAAAGTCAATTGATAGTTGCATACCTTAATCCAACATGTCATTGAATGATTGATGATTTCATGATTTCCATTGATGAAATCCAATGCCCTAGGTGTTTATTTAGAAGGTTTCTTACTTAATTGCTTTTGTCTTTTTTGTAGTTTAGTCATTATCTTCCGTCTTAAATTTCCATAAAAAAAAATAAGATCATCATATTTCGATACTTATTGCCCTTGTCTCCATAGGACATTATCTGCACACACCTTTATGCACTGTAGTGCTTTGATCACCATCCTCTTACAACTAATTGCATTATGGTTTATAGAATAATTTGGAAGAAATAAGATAATTTAAAAGTTTAAGAGTATTGATTGAATTAGAGCCACTTTGTTAAGGTCGGTTAAACATCAAATTTATGAATCAAAGAATTTGCTAGCCTTCCTAAGGGTCATATCACCCTAAATGCAATAAATAATGCAAAACTGTAAAAAAGTAAGCAAATAAGAACAATAATAGTAAAAGGTCTTATAAATTCAACAAGGCAATCATGGAAAACTATTCAAGGTAAATAATGGTCGTAGCTAGGCCATACAAGTAAAGACCAACATTTTATGCAAAGTACAAATCCTATAAGGTCACACAAAAGCATTCAATCCTAAAGAATCAAGTATATTCAGCATAAGGAATAATAAGCATGTATCATAAACAACAAAAGTTATAGACTTAACAATTATGTATCCAAAACAGTAAAAGTTATAGACTAACATGAACAATTATATACAGAAGCTAAAAGTTAAGACAATAAGAAAGAAAAGATTAACTTTGCTAGAAGCACCACCAAAAAGATAAGAAGGTAGAACATAAAACAAGGGGACCAATAACCTTGGATCCAGATCTTGCAAGAAGGTTTTCAAATGTATGTGCTCCAACATAGAGGCTAAAATAAACCCACAATTGATAATCAAGTCCCATATCCTTTCAGCCAATTATTAATCGATAAAAGATTTAGGAGTCATAAGCAAGATTCAACTCAATCGAGTGTAGCTGTGAAACCATCGAGGTGCTCACATAAGGTTTAATGAGGGACTTAAATAAATACTCAGACTCATATAATATATGATATCATTGGATAAAACATTCAATTTTCATTGAAGAATGTGTATGTATGTGTGCACACACACAGATATATATATATATCACAATCTAAATATCAAATCATATTGATGCTAGGGAATGGAAAGGCTTAAGGCCTCCAAAACCCATAACAAGCTAATTATTCATGGTTAAAGCACATTTTTGACTTTATGATACCTTAAATCTTAAATTTATACTCGTTATCCCATAAACCATACTAGTTTTCATTTGCTTCTCATTAGATTCTTAGGATAATATAAAAGGGAGATAGGGATTTTAGCTACACTTGATCCTAAACATTCCATAAAAACACTTTCTTATATTAATACTATAACCATTTAATTAATTTCTTATCACGTCATAAATGGGTGAGTCTAAACTCACTAAGCATTTCCATTTATTCTTTTCTTTTCTTACTTTTTATTATATACACTTTATTAAACACAAAACTCTCCCATTAGGATAATCCTATCCACTTAGGTCATTCTAGCTATAACAATCTTTTCATTATCATAAGCATTCAATATTATCTTACATAGGGTACAAATCCTAATATGCCTTAGCATCATTTCCCTTAATAATGCATCATACTCATTTTATCATATATTAACCTTAGACATATACAAATCGCATTTTTTGTAACTTAGACATTACAAATATTACTAAGGACATGAAATGTAACTTAACATTTTCTTAATGCATTCATAACTCTTTCAATTATACATATACATCATTATTGTAGGTAACTACAAAGAAATAATGTAGTGCCTTAACATTATTTGATATATAACTTAAAACTTTATCTCTAGGCTTTAACCTCAAGCATCTGTCCATGGCATCTGTTCTATGCTTAACCCAGAAAAAATATATGTTTGTGGGGTGAGGTCCTTATGGGAAAATCAATAAGGAATTTATATTATCTATATGCATACTCACATGCTTTTATATGAATGCATGTCTAACTACATGGAACTCGTTTATATACAACATTTACAAGGCATATCATTAGATAAAATGTATAGTCAAATCCATTAGAATCTTTACTTGGTTTGCTTTTCTTTCTCATACATGGGAGTCACATTTTGTGCTCTCAGGGATGTTATTTCCCTAGTCATGTCCTCTACTTCTCTCTTACATGGAGGAGTTTCCTCACCAACTATGTCATCCATGTATACCATTATATTCATCTCACATAGGTTACAATCCTTACATAACAAGTTATAACTCTTTGTATTCTCACTTCGTCCTTTAATTATGCTCACATTATATTGCAATTAAACATAACATTTCATTTTATTCATATAAATGCATATGACTTTTATATCAATATAATTTGGCCTACTATGGCCTATATATAAATTTATGATGATTATATGTAATGGACATTAAAAGCCATGATAAAATCCCTTACCTGTCATTGCTAGCATAGCTCTTGCTTATTTTGGCTTTGCTCTTTTTCTTATCTCTTTGGTTTAACCTTATATGATTTTAGATTTATTTTTACTTGCTATTAATCGTCTCACACATAGACATGCCTAAGCATGGAAGTATATTACACCATTCTTATCACATCTAGAATATGGAAATTTACTCAAACTCGTCTATATAAACATAACATATACCATAATAAGGCAAAAGCTTTCATAAGGAAAAAAAAGTCTTAAACATAAATCAAGCATGCAAACATAACTTTCATTATCTTTAACTTATAACTTAGATATCATCCTTTCTACTTAGCCCATTGTCACCATTTTCCTTTTATCTCATTCATAGTGTCAACATTAACATCACCATTAAATCATGTAGTAATCAATAATTATAATCCTTAACTCATTTCATAATCATCAATTTGTACTTCTAAATTCATAAACATATTCATTTCTCATCATAACCTATCCATACATTAAAACATCCATACTTAAATCTTCCCTAACTAGGATGTAAGACATCCTTTAACACTTGAATAAAATTCTAAGCCTTAGGTTTATAATGTTATCCAACATTTAAGAAGTCAAATAATATTAAGAAACTCAAACTACATCAATTATCCCTGCCATTAGAACTCTTTTACATAAGGAACAATCATATGCTTAGTAAGATATCAGTATCTAACTCAATATAACTAAGGTGTTAGACATCCTTCAAGCCTTAATTTTCATCATAAATAATGAATTTAGGATTCTGATAAACATTTAAGAAGTCAATAATCACTAAAAATTCTTATGGTCAATATATATATATATATATATATATATATATATCTCAATACCTTTCAAAGCTTAAATTATTATACTGCATCAATTTTGCCTTTAGTTCAACCAAGGTGTAGAACACCAATTAAACTAAATGTTTGTCTCAAGTATGAATATTAGAACACTAATTATTGTTTAGTAAACCTTCAATCAATAAGAATTAAGAGAAATAGCCACACACACTTCACGTGCATCTAAATCTCCTTTTGAAGACAACATTACCTTCCATGCCAAATTAACACCAAATTGTTTCTCTTCCATCACCACCAAGCTCCAAAACACCATAAACACATTTATTCAAACATAGAACAAATATATAAGAAATATGGCAAATTATAACTTGCTTAAAAGAAAGTGAAGAAAGTCATTAACCTATTTAAAAGATAGAAGAAGATGGATGAGCAAACTTTATTCTCCTAACTTAATTTAGTTGACATGGATGGAGGAGAGGTTTTAAGAGAGTTTATTTATGTTTTAGACTACTAAAACTAAGCATGAATGGTGCAAAAGTCGTGTTTATGCATAAGATAAAGAGGAAGAGTGTAAAAAGACTAAATTACACAAATGAGGTATTTTATAAAAAATCTAACAAAAATGATACTCCCAATATACTGTAAAGAGGTCATTAGAAAGAATTATGAAAATAAGATACTTATTTCACCAAAGTGTTATCTCAAATTATTTTTTACTGATGTTCTATATGACTAGACATTGATAAAGTTATGAGAATAGTACATGTTTTGTTTTGTATTTAAGGGTTAAGCAAATTACTAATCTCATTGTAGAAGTAGATGAGATATTTGAGACTAACATATAGGTGCTTATTGGGGAATGAGTTCACTAAATGATTGACTTAGGAATTCATATAGACTATTAGGTATGTGTCTGTGAAAATCTTTAATAGAAGTTGTGTAACTAATCCTTATGACTTGAGATCATCATAATGTTTTTAACATGAGATTGTTATACATTGATTTATGAATTGGGTTATCCTAGCCATGGATCATAATTTTTGATATAACATGAATATGATGGAGATAATGAATGATTAAGATAGGATTTATTAGGATTTACTAGCCTAAAATATACTAGAACATCATACTTATTTTTAGTTAATATTGATTGAAAAATCCTTACAACGTTTAATGGATGAATAAAAGAATGTCTTCTATTACATCATCAATGTCAGTGATTATAAAGAACTAAAAGATATCAAATTATATAAGGGAGACACAATTTCATCCTTTAGGTTTGACCAGACGTTATCTAATGAAAGGATTAAATTACATCGATAAAATTCCTATTACACGTTTAGATCAAGCCATTTTGAACATTCCTAATAATTAAGTGGTCATGATGTGTAACTAAAAGTGTTAATCATGATCTTTAAATATATGTTAATTAATTATAAATTAATGATGAATTAAATTAAATTTAGTTCATCTTTTTCTAGACTTATTAATTTAGAAAATGAAACTTATATTTAATGTTAACATGGTAGAAAGCCAAATGAGTCATACATAATAAGATTTAAAAAGAAATTAAAATGTGATACATAATAGTTACATAATAAGTCTTTCCTTATTTTAATTTAAAACTTAATAGTATGTACTAAATATGTTTTGATACTTAAGCTTAAAAGGGATTAAAATTATCGTAATGGTATTAAGTTAAGGAATCACCTATATAAAAAATTTGAGGAGTTGGCCTAGAGAGATATTTTCCTAAGATCAATTTGTATAGGCCTTATTTATCTTCTCAGTGCACTCAAATAAGGAAGGCAAAAAAACTAATCTCTTCTCTTTTGGTTTCTAGCACTTTGCCTTCCCTTCACCTCTATCTCTTAAAGGAGATCAAGAGGTTTTCCCTTTTCTCCTGCGTGAATATTATTAGAAGTCAAGCTTAAAGAATTTGGGAACGACTATTGGTCTCTATGGTGATGATCATCTTGCTCTTGGTAGATTCACATATTGAGGCATTATTCTAACCTTCATAAATTAGTTTTAATAATTATTAAGCATTATTGATAATCTATGGGATAAATTAATAAAATTTTTTATTTTTCTTTTTTGTTGCATGTGATGTGATGGGTTTGCTAAGTGTAAAATACCCTTAAACTGCAAATGCACAGGTTGACAAGTAATAATAATGTGCAAGAGTATAGATATTGTTCCCATGCGAATCACAAAATAAATACTAAGCCTATTATTCCTTGTATTTTCTAGAAATCCTAACTATAAGAAGATTTAAACTAAGAATTAAAACTAAGTAAACTATAAACAAAGTAATTGCAAAGAAAATAACAATTTCTCACAAGAAATTAGAATTATATTGATGAATAATATCCCTTTACATGGTTTTGAATGGCTTATTTATAAACATTACATTGTTCAACTATTTAGGATTAAAAGACTTAATCCTATTCTAGAATTTAAAAGGCAAACTAAATAGGAAAAGCTCCATGCCTATTTGGCTAAGAAGAGCATCCAACCTTCAAAATTATTAACTAATAATTCAATTCGAGAAACAAAAGACAACATTTTCTAAAGAGGAAATGAAATTTGGCCAAGTAAGAAAGGAAGGAATATTTTTTGTATCTTGAATAACTTGGAAGATATTTTATTTTACTTATTGACCTTTAACCATGTATGTCACCGCTTCCCCCTTATGTCCTTTTTAAGATTATTGTTCCTGCAACTAGAGATGCTTTGAATATTCTTAAGAGTTTCTTATAACCTTTATCGAACCTTCTAGAATATTTTTAGTACATATTGCTCCATTTGAAGATTAGGACTCATAAATTTCATTTTGAGAGCCCACACATGAAATTAAGGTGTAGACGTGTCAATTTTCCCCTCATAAAGAAAATCCACTAAATGATCCAATGGTTGTTTCCTTGATTATTTCTTGCATAAACATTCTTAAAGCTTTTTTATTTTTCTTAATAAGTTGTTCGTCATGCTTAGTGCTTTCTCAACTTGTATGAAAGGCAACTTTTCCAAATAAGATAGGTCTAAATAAGGCAAGTATAAATTAGGTAGGTTTTGAAGCTTTTGAGATGTCTTTCTCCTTTTGAATGAGATCGCCTTAATAGTTTCATTCATTCTTTATAGTTTTAAGTTTGCCCCTACTTTGGTTCAAATTAAGAAGAACAATTTTGTTAAATTTAAATGAATGAGTTATTAATTTTCAGTTTCTACCTCTTATTGTATCTTATTGAGTTTATAACATAGTGATTGTGATGATATGATTAATAAGATAATTGCAAAAATGACATAATGATTATGACTATGGAAAAAAATTGATCAATCAACAAATCCATAAAAAACATAAAACAAAAAGTATTAAGAATCATGAAATCATATTGTACCATTAATATAATTTATGTAATTGTTCTATATAATTGTTTGAAAATTAAAGCATTTAATATGTTCAAATTTTAAAATCAAAAATTAAAACTTAGCAGACCATGTATAAAAATGATGGTAGACGATGATGTTCTAAAATAGTGGCATGCACTTTCCTATTTATACAAATTAGCAAAGCATCTAAAAAAGTATTCCCTCATGTATAAAATTAGTAAATCGTGAAGTTTTAAACTGATGTCCTGCACTATCAAAATATAAACAAAAATTTGATAAGCTATTTAAACTGATTCCTACACTTTCTAAATATAAACTAAAATTTCATAAGCTATCCTCTGTATCTTAATTGCACAACCCTCCATATCCTTATCCCTATCTTTTGATGAATCTTTGATCTTCCTTTTATTACAGAAGGTGCATTTGTGGGAGGCTACTGTGTAGGTGGTCTTTCTTTTACTTCAAAAGGTGCATTGTAAGGTTGTTGTCTTATAACTGATAGTTGAAATTTAAATATACCTAGCAAATGCATTAGTTATCAAGTAGTAAAAAGATATCCTTTCCACAAAAATTTAACAAAATAACTACTAAAACTATAGTTAACCTATGATTATTTGGAAATTGAATTTAAGAAAATAATTAAACTGTTAAAACTCAAGATAAATGAACTACAAAAAATTAAATACTAAAAACAAAGAAAAGGAAAGCAATAATTAATTAAAGTTGCAACAATCAAATCTAAAAAACTAAGACTTTTGGTCCACCTAACCACTCTCATGGATTTCAATTAATTAAATTTAACCAAGATAATTTATTACATTCGTAAGTTGAAATTTTTCCTAAAATTGCTTAATATTCTCTTCCAAGATATATTAATCCTACTCTTATCAAGTAACCCTTAGATTCCTTTATGGAGTTTTCAAGATAGAAAGTGCTTTAAACTCTGTGAAAAACCTATAAAATCAGATAAATCATGCATATATATCCCTATATACCATTCAATTCACACTATGAATTATTTAATCATCATGTAAAATCCTTTCTTAATTCATTCATATAAACTACATCAATCAAGAGGCGATCAAACTCTCAATAGCATTAAGTACAATAATTCATGGATAACATGAAAATAAAAATATATTGATTAAATAAAATAAAAATCAATCCATTGTTATGATAAGGTTTTCCATAGCCTTAGCTATAAGAAAATTAGCTTATAAATAACGAAAGAAAACTAAAAAGAAGAAAAGAAAAAATAATGGGTTGGCAATGAAAGAAGAGAATGTTTCCAATTGAGGTTGGTTGCCCTTTCCCTCTATCCTTCACATTTTTTCTCCCCCTTCATATAAGAAAAGAGACTTATATTTATGACACAATAATCTCTCTTAAAAATCTTCCAAAAATCCCTAGAGGAAATAGCTTCTTAATTGGTTTTGAATAATATAAAAAAAACATCTAAATATAGGATAAATCTCCTAACTAAGATATGATCTTTAAGAAAATTAGGCTAAAAATTGTCTCATAATTCTTCTAAATTCGTCAACCTTAGATTAGCGAGTCATGCCCATACCTTATTACAACAAATCTTCTACCATAAACTGCAGTTCACCTCTTTTTGCCAAATAATTGAAGAATCTTGCAAATTGATATGTAATCTCCCCTTTTCAGCCCTAATGCACTTAAAATATCAAGTTTAAATTTCTTGAATATAAATTCAATTAAAGTTGAAAATTAAGCACAAAATATTGGAAAATCATCATAGTTAAAATATGCACTTTATGCCATATCAAATGCCTCCACACTTAAGATAATGCTTGTCCTTAAGCATACCTAACTCAAACTCAACAACCCTTCCATTTCTTCATCCCTTACTCTTTTAGTTTATTATCAAACAATCTTAAATTATTCCACAATGAACTCAAGTCAAATTGCAATAAAAAATATAAGCATTTCATATATGAATTCTTTAAAGCAAAGATAAGGACTTTTTTTGCCTTAACAACTTCTTTAAAATCAAATACAATAAGATTCAAATACCCTGCGCTCAAAGTGCTTAGGGTATCAATAAACTCTCAAGTCAAAATAAGGGTTGATATTACCATAATCTTTCCCATATATCATATCTCCACTATGTATCAAAAAACAAAAAGAGGTATAAAATG
Source organism: Omphalea diandra (assembly GCA_949677035.1). Taxonomy (NCBI): domain Eukaryota; kingdom Viridiplantae; phylum Streptophyta; class Magnoliopsida; order Malpighiales; family Euphorbiaceae; genus Omphalea; species Omphalea diandra. The sequence continues at coordinate 9,015 of CATIWR010169309.1, read as the reverse complement.
GGTTATAATGGGGTTTAAGCTTAGGTTTAAAGGAAATTGTGGGTGAAAATTTATCAAAGGAATTAATTTAGTTGACATGAATTCTAATTTTTCTTTGCACAACACTATAACTAAAGCAATCAAAATATTTTTGTTTTCCTTTTGTTTTTTTTTTTCATTATGTTCTAAATTGTTTTTAGACTTTTTACATGAAAGTAAACATTTGTGATGAATGCCTCCAGTTACTTAGCATAAAACATATTTAGAATGTTTTTGCATACTCATAAATTGGCAATAATTGACACGACGATAAACAATTGTAATGAATATCCCCAATTACTTAACACCAACATGATAAGTTCTAGAATATGCAATCTAAGTTTGACAACACTCAATAAAATGGTTGGCCTAGGGCACCAAGAAGGGAGGGTTGAATTAGTGGTCGATTAAAAATTAAAATGAAAGAAAAATGTGTTTAAGAAGTTGAGAAGGAGAAGAGAAAAATTGACATAAGTATTAATAGTGATTCAGTTGTTAACAAACCCTACGTCCACTCCCTAATTCTTTCCAATTGGTTATTTTACTCAACTCAATTAGTGTTTCCAAGCTCACACTAAACTTTTACCACTTGTGTTTATGGCTCACACAAAAACCTTACACCTTGTATTTTTTAGGCTCACACAAAAAACCTCACATAAGTGTTTTGCAGGCTCACACTAAAATCATTCACAAGAGTTTTGACTCTAGGCTAACTCTCAACCTCTTTGCAATGTTGTTTATTGCTCACACCTAGTAATTAACAACACATAAATGAGAAAGAAAGATTAAGTAGCAAATAGGCAAGAGTTTGGTTGCAAATGAATGAATTCTCATGCATTTACATCTATTTGGTGGAGTATTTATAGCCCATATCCACCAAAGAGACGTTAGTCTAAAACTATCAATAAATCTCCATGATGTGGTAGGCAGATTTAGCATTAAATGCTTGTCAGGCAGAAGTCACGGTTGGTAATACCATTTCGCGAATTTCCAATTTCCATTGTGGAGCTCAAAATTTTAGCAAAAAACCCATTAATGTCTAATGGCTAGTCTATGTGTCAGTTGTCCATTGGTTGTCTAGAAAAAAATAGTCGTTGTTCTCTAACCACTATCAAAATTTACAGTCGCAAGATAACTATGTCTTTAGCGACACTGAGACCACGAATTCCTTTATTTTGTGAGGAAACTACAACTTCTAGAGTCACAGTCGCTACCAAATATTTGCCCTCGCAAGTTTTTATCTTCAATGATTACTTATGACACTCGGCACACTGTGACTGTGGCTTTAGTTCCCTCTATTGTCACTATGAAAGTCACGATTGTGAATCCTGATGCGATATCCCCCGCGAATTCCTCTGTGGCTCAAGCTTCACTTCTTTTGTCTATGTCTCGGTTGCGAATATCCCCGTAAATTCCTCTGGCCTAGCTTTATCCATCCTTGTGACTTATTCGCGGTTGCAAATTATAATATACATACCACGAATTTGAGTAATCTTTACAAGGTTAGAGATTTTGAACTCCATCCAACTTCTAATGAAAAAACTAACTTATAACCTGCAACACAATAGTAAATGAAAGTATTAGTATTGATCAATCTCTATTGTCAAGATCAAAAGAGATTCATGACTTAGGTTAATCCAACCTAGTCCCATAATCTCCCCCTTTTTAATTTTGACAACTTTGATTGATTTAAAGGGAAAATAAATGCATGAGTTATGAAGTTGGAATGATAAAACATTTAATGAATACTTAAAAAATTCATAGTTAATTATCAAAGTAAAGTTTTAAATATGAGTGACAAATAATGCTTCCCCTCAACTGATGCTTATTTCTTCAAAATTATTTTCCTCATGCAATTCTCTGCCCCTTTGGCAAGATCAAAAAAAGGGTAAATGGAGAAATGCAAATAAAATGCATAAAGTGAGCATTAGGAACAAAGATTATTTCATTGAATCACAAGAATAACAATATACATAAGAGTTGCAATCATCATAAAAAGAAATTCAAACACATAACAGATGAGACAAAAAGATTGCAAAACAAACATATTTATTTATTGACATGTTGTGGGATCTACGACTTTACATCAAAGTAAAAGAAAAAATACAAAGAAATCCTAGGCCATAAGATTAGAGAATCATCATCATCTCTAGAATCCTCTTGCTCATCATTGTCGCCTCCTCCTTCAGTTTCATCTCCATCTTCGACTTCTTAGTTGTCTTCCTCCTCTAGGGTATCCTCATAATCCTTGAAATAGGGAAGATGGCATGGAGGAACACCCATCTTCTCTTGCAAGTCCACCAGTTCACTATCGAGGTGAGAAATAAGGAGTTCTCCTCTTCAACATCTGCATCAGCTTAGGGTTGATGGCGGCAAGAGAAACTTTAGACTTAGATTTTGGTTGAGGAAGGGGGCTGATATTGCTCCTTCTTCAATGATAAGCCTTTCTCTTTTAGAGGCTTGAGATATTGCCATCTTTTTGGCCCCCAATCCACCCAAAGTATAGGCATAAAAGTCTGAGTGAATGGCTTTAGCATTGATTAGCTAGATGAGGTCTAAAAAATTTTAGGAAGGAAAGAGTTTCTTAGTATGGAATTTTTCATTTTCTTCATTAAGAGCCTCAACAAATCTGTAGATGGCAGTAACATGGGAAGGAAGGAGAAAATGCCTCTTAGGCTCAGTGCTCAAGTAGATCAATTGATCCACAAGATAGCGACTGGATTGGATAGGTTTGTTTTTCACAAGATAAAAAAAGAAATGCGAGGTCTTTTTGAGATACTTTTTCATTACCATCACCTCTAGCATTAATGGAAAAGGTGATGATACGGTGAAGTAACAAAAAATGAAGGGTTTTGATGTATTTGGCTAAAGAAGTTTTGGGACCATGCTTGGTATCGATTGAAACTTTAGACCAAAATTCAGAGTAAATAACATCAAGTGTAGAGATAATGAATGGAATGCTACCTCTGACTTGAAGATGGAAGAGGTTTGATAATTATTCAAAATTAATAAAATAAGGATCACCAAAAGCTCAAAAAACTAACCTATATTGTTCGGCGCGGGATTCGACTTTGTAACTAAGAGTCACCGTACATATGAATTCTCTCACGATCTCTTGATATCCAAGTTCATCCCGAAAGATGAATTCATTCCAGCCCAAGTTAGAGAGAAATGCGTGAATCTCATATTTAATCCCAAAAGACTCTAAAAGAAAGGCATAGGGTATTTTGTTTGGAAGGACAATTTTGGAGGCATTAGCTTTATAACGATCATTCTCCTCTTTAGTAATCCTTTTCATTTGATGAAAGGCTAGTGGTACATAGGGTTAGGCTATTGCCTTGCCCTTCTCAGCTCTTGAAGCTTTCTTAGGAGCCATTTAGAGGAGTAGAAAGATTTAGAAAGGTTTAAGAGAATGAGAGAAGATAGATGATTATTGTAGGATGTAGTGATGAAAAACATTGTTTGGAAGGTATATATAGCCATAGAAAGGGTGAATAAATGGCTAGAAATGGCTAAAATGTTATTAATGAAAGGTTGGAAATGATTGACAGTCAAATCAAATTAATGTATGGCAGTTATTGTAAATCGCAATCGCTAATTCAAAGTGACAATCGCTATTTCTGAAAAATGTGAGTAATAGACAAAAAATCCTCAAGAATCGGCATGTATAACCATCAAAAATTTGAATTTTGGATGCAATTCACTGTAGAGATCAAAAGTAGCAACCACGAATCGATGGTTGTCACCAGGGTGAGATGATCCTATAATTCACAACCATGAGTCAAGGATAGCGACTGTGAATTACAAGGCAGGACGGATAATCATGAAAGATCAAAATTTGACGTTTCAAGTTGTGATCCACTTAATATATTGATGCTTAATTAATGTAATTTGACATAGAAAAGCATAATTGCATTTAAATTTAGGACATCCAAGTATAAATATCACCTACAACCAAACATATAACAATCAAACAAAAGTTTAAGCTTTTCACTTTAGGGAGATTCCATTAATCTTTCCTAATTATCTCTTAATGAAGTTTAATCTTTCTTAATTTAGAGGTTTAGTTAAAATATCTGTAAGTTGATGAGTTATGTTTATTAATTCTAACACAACATCACCATTTTGGACATGATCTCTAAGAAAATGATGCCTAATGTCTATATTTCTACTCCTAGAGTGTTGGGTGGGATTCTTAGAGAGATTAATTGCACTAGTGTTGTCATATTTGATAGGAAAGTGATCAATAACTTTATCATAATCCTTTAATTATTGTTTCATCTAAAACACTTGGGTGCAACAACAACCTGCAGCTACATACTCAGCTTCGATGGTGGATAAGACAACTAAAACTTACTTCTTGCTAAACCAAGACACTAAGCATTCTCCTATAAATTCGCAAGTTTTAGAAGTACTTTTTCTATCTAGTAAACTACCAGCGTAATCCACATCCGATAATCTATGAGACTAAAAGAAGAATCTCTAGGATACCATATACTAGGTGTAAAGTGCCATGCAAATATTTAAAAATCTTTTTAACAACATTTAAGTGTAATTTTTTGGGACAACACTACAATCTAGCACACATATATACACTAAACATAATATCAGGTCTATAAGCAGTAAGATCGAGTAGAGAACCGATCATATCTCAATATCTCTTTTTATCAACTGTCTTATCCAATTCATCTTTGTCCAATTTGATGGTACCACTCATGGGTGTTTTTGCTACTTTGCATCCATCCATGCCAAATGGTTTTTTTATGTCCTTTATGTATTTGGCTCGATTGATGAAGATCCTTTTTGGGATTTGCTTGATTTGAAGACTAAGGAATAACTTAAGCTCTCCCATCGTGCTCATCTCGAATTTCCTAGTCATACACTTAGCAAAATCCTCACAAATAGACTCATTAGTAGCACCAAAAATGATATCATCAATATAAATTTGTATTATTAGTGTGTTGTGTTTGTGCCTTTTTACAAATAAAGTTGTGTCCACCTTTTTATTTTCAAAATCATTTTTCAAAAGAAATGAACTAAGCCTTTCATACCAAGCTATTGGAACTTGTTTCATTATGTGATTCAAAACCAGGAGGTTGTTTAACATAAACTTCCTCCTCAATAACCCTATTTAGAAAAGCGCTTTTGACATCTATTTGAAAAAGTTTAAAATTCATATGACATGCATAACCCAAAAGAATCCTAATGGCCTCTAACCTTGCAACAAGGGCATAGGTTTTATCATAGTTTATGCCTTCCTCTTAGTTGTAACCTTTTGCAACCAATCTATTTTTTTCCTAGTGATGAATCCTTGCTTATCTAACTTGTTTCTAAACACCTATTTTGCAACCCACAATTGGGTGTTCCTTAGGCCTAGGAATAAGTTTCCACACATTGTTTCTCTCGAATTGGTTGAGTTCCTCTTGCACAGAGTAATTACCTAACTTTCATCATCAAGAGCCTCATCAATTGATTTTGGCTTAACTTAAGAAACAAAGGCAAGGTTATTATCTAAAAGATTAATTTGAGATCTAGTACTTACACCCTTGAAGTATCACTAATAATTAAGTCTTTAGGGTGATGTTTATAGAATCTTCAATCCTTTGGTAGATCTTGACTTAACAATGCTTCTTGTTGATGTTGTTGTTCCTCATCTACTCTTGATGATTCACCTTTATCTATGTCTTTGTCTTTGTCTTTGTCTTCCATTCTTGTAGTGTACTCTAATTTCAATTTTTCAAAGTCACCTACAAAATCATCGACAAAAGAACCTTTCCTAAGATCAAGCTTACTAGATTCATAAAAAAAACATTTGTAGACTCTTCAACAACCATACAACTTCTATTAAAGACTCTATAGGCCTTGTTAGAGGTGGAATAACCTAAGAATATACCCTCATTAGTTTTTGAGTCAAATTTCCCAAGATTATCCTTAGTATTCAACATATAGCACTTGCATCCAAATACTCTTAGGTATGATATCTTGGGTTTTCCACCATTTCATAGCTCATAAGATGTTATATTGAGAATGGGTCATTTGAAAACTTTATTTGTTATATAACACGAGGTATTAATTGCTTTGACCCAAAAGCAATTTAGTAAAGAATACTCATTGAGCATAATTCTAGCCATCTCTACGAGTGTTCTATGTTTCCTCTCTACAACATCATTTTGTTATGGTGTCCTAGGGTTGAAAAATTATGAAAAATCTCATTCTCTAAACAATAAGATTCAAAAGCTTCATTTTGAAATTCCTTTCCATGGTCATTTCTTATAGAAGAAATGAAGTATCCCTTTTCATTTTGAATTATTTTTGCAAAACTTTTAAAAGCATCAAAGATATCATACTTATGAGCTAGAAAGGATACCCAAATAAACTTAGAATAATCATCAATTAGGACTAGTGCATAATGTTTACGACCTAAACTAGCACTCTTAGTACGTCTTATTAAGTCCATATGAATTAGGTTAAGAGGTTTAGATGTACTTACAACATTTTTAGCTTTAAAGGAAGATTGATGTTGCTTCCCAGGACCACATGCCTTGTCTTTTTATAAACTTAGCTTGGAAAGACCTTCCACTAGCTTTCCTTCATAGAAGCTTTATAAGGGCTCCATGTTGGCATGTCCAAGTCTTCTATGCCATAGCTAAGCTTCATTACTAAGAGACATAAGACACTCAAAAGATTGGTTAGCCAAATTGTCTAAGTCAATTAGATAGGTATTGCCTTTCCTTTCACCCTTGAAAACAACCTTTTTATCCACTAATGTGGTAACTCGACATTCTCTAGGATCAAAGGTGACTTTATTACCTTTGTCACATAATTGAATTACACTTAGCAAATTATGTTGCAAGCCATCAACTAATAAAACATCATCAATTAAAGAGCAACCACCATTGCTAATGGTTCTAATGCTAATTACCTTACCCTTAGCATTGTTACCAAATGTGACATTACCACCTTCTTTTTCCTTTAGAGCCATGAATAGCTTTCTATTGCCCATCATGTGTTTTGAGCATCCATTATCCATATGCTAATCGTTTGATTCATTGGTGGCTGCCAAACACCCCTACACAACATAAATAAATCATCTCTTCTTTAGTAGGCAAGCATACTTGGGTCCTAGGGGGTTAGGTATTGAAGGATCCTCCAATTTGAGGTGAGCCTTCTTAATGTAATAATAAACATTAATGTGTCCATATCTCATGCAATAATGGCATTAAAGTTTAGACTTATATGTCTTTCTTCTATGTATTGTCTTGGTATAAATGAGGGATTTTCTCATACTAATATGATATGTGTGAGAACATGAGCATGCATGTAAGGATGTAGATGTGAATTTTTGTTTGTGTTAGGATTAACATGCTTTTTATTGTACATATAAACATTATCCTTTTTAGAAGTAGACTTTGAGCCTTGTTTCATTTCCCTTTGGCCATAGGAATTGGGGGTCTAGCGCTTTGGACACTCTTCTTTCCAATGACCTCAATACTTGAAGTTTGAGGTGTTAAAGCTTTAATTAATGTAGTGAGTGTGGGTTCAGAGGTTAAGGCTTCATTGAAACCAAGACCATACCTAATCAATGGATGCCTTTTTTATACTATGAGTGTATCTAAAGCTTCCTTACCCTTATGAAATTTAGAGATAGAGCTTCTAAAATCAATGATTTCTCCTTTTAAAGAGTCATTCTCTTTTCTTAATGAAGCTAGCGATGAAGATGATTTGGAAGATTTTCCATAGATTTTTTGAGTTCTTCAGTTGACTTCCTCAGTTCACTTATAAGGCTATTAAGGGATTTGTAATCATCCTCTAATTTTGTGAACTTCCTCTAGTATGTCTTTGTTTGTGACTTATATTTGACACATTTCAATGTGAGAGCTTTTAAAAGCTCATTATCAACATCATCTAAATCATCATATTCAAAATTAGAACGAGATGAAGTGCTTACCTCATTAGGAGAATCCTCTTGAGCCATAAAACATATGTTAGCAATCTATTCTTCTTCATCATCTTCACTTGAGCTATCATCCCAAGTGGCTTTAAAGTTCTTCTTCTTGTCTTTGTCCCCTTTCTTTTTCTTCTTTAGCTTGTGGCAATCATACTTAATGTTGTCTTGCTTACCATACTCATAGCAAGTGATATCGATTGATCTCTCTTTAGGATTAGGAGTTGTTTTCTTGAAGTTCCTTCTTTTCTTCTTCTAATTAGCTCATTGGTCCTTCTAGAGAGCATTACAAGTTCCTCATCCACTTTGTCACTCTCCTCTTCACTTGAGGTTTTTTTAACTTCTTTTTCCTTTAAAGATGATTTAAGTGCTAATGTCTTCCTTTTTGTTTTTCAGATTTTTCTCCTTGGCCCCTCATTTTCTTCATTTCCTCATCTTTCTTTAAGGTCAACTCATGAGTCAAGAGTTTGCCTATCAAAACATCCATTGGCACCTTCCCTATTTTTAGGTTCGACTCTTAGATACTATATACTCTAGCACCAAATTTCTTAAAAGATAAAGACTTCAGAATGTTGGAGTTTACCTCATGGTTTGTAAGAACCCTACCAAACTTCTTCATATTGGTGACAATAAGTAGGAGCTGGTTTGTCATATCTATTATGCTCTCATCCTCCTTCATCATGAATAACTCTCATTCTATCACGTACATCTTAAGTCGGCTGGATTCAATCAAGATGGTTCCCTCATGATAGTTCTCCAATGCTTTCCAAATGCCATGAGCAGTTTGGTAATGTTATATCTTTCCAATTTCTTCTCTTGAGAGAGAACTTAGAAGGATTGTCATGGTTCTTTTATTTTTTCCATTTGATCTTCTATGAGCTTCTACCTATTCTTCTCTATGGATTAACTCTTCACTCTCATCTACCACTTTAGTGAGTGGCTTCGATTCTTTAACAACAACATCCCATAGATCCACCAAATTAGTGTCTAGGTAGATCTCTATCCTATACTTCCAATGAGTATAGTCTGCTCCAATAAGGCTCGAGGTGTGT
>CATIWR010169272.1:0-15523 GCA_949677035.1 Omphalea diandra | reverse complement strand
TATATATATATATATATATATATATATATATATATATATATATATATATATATATATATATATATATATGTGTGTGTGTGTGTGTGTGTGTGTGTGTGTGTGTGTGTGTGTGTGTGTATACACACGTATATATGTGTGTGTGTGTGTGTATATACACACGTATATATATGTGTGTGTGTGTGTGTGTGTATACATGCATGCGCGCACGTACACACATATATATATGTGTGTGTATTGTCATAGAAAGGATTATAGGTTAAAGAGATAATTATTTTATTTAATATTATTATATTTATTAAAATCAAGTTTTAAGAGTTTCGTTTTAATGAGTGTTTTATAAAGATGTTATAAAATTTAAAAGAGTATGTGACCATATGTTATATGTTTAAGTTGAGTATATATAAAGAACATATATGTGATGATAATGATTTAAAGATATGAAATTAATTTTGTGAGTACGAAGTTTATGGATATTTTAAGAAAATTTTTTAAAAATACACAAATTTTTGAAATTTTAGTTTAATAGTTCAATTGAGTTTATATTTAATTACATTTCATTATAATTGATTATATCCTACCAAACATATGAATATATGTGTTTAGTGATTATAATGTTAATAACATTATGGGAAGTACCAATGTTAAAAAAATAAAATGTTACTGGAAGTAACTATATGAAATACATATTGAAGGAATTTATGAAATCAATATAGGTAGTATGAGTATATGAATTAAATGATTGTATTGGTAAACATATTATGTGAACAAACGAATGAAAAAAAAAGTTTAAGGAAGTTAATGACTGAATGTTACTAATATAAAATTATTTAAGTTTATTTGAGTGATTGCTTAAGTTGATATAGTTAAGAATGTGATAAAACTATAATTATTATTTGCTTAAGTTTACTTTAGTAATTGCTTAAGTTGATATATGTTGTAGATGCAGGATAATTTTATAGAAAAATATATTAGAAACAATTACATATAACTTGAATATTTTTAAGAAATATCTTAAAGAATTGCATAAAAAATTGATAATCTTACTTATCTAAAAATTATTTTTAAGAAACCTCACCTTTATAAAAAGATAAACACTAATTTGTAAATATAGTAGTATTGAATTATAAGTACATTAATATTAACTCATGGATACATTTTCAAATAACAATAGGTACATTATTGATTGAGAATTAGGCATTTTGTCATTGAAGCATAGGTACATAATTTTTTTAGTTATAGTTACATGGTGTTTATCTTTTATAAAGGTGATGTTTATCAAAAATAATTCTTAGATAAGTAAGATTATCAATTTTTAATATAATTCCTAAAAAATTTTTGTTAATAATAGTTAAGAATGTGACGTGAAATGATTTAATTGAAAGTATGTAATTAAAAGATATTTAATACATTAGAATTTTGATGAATTATGAGAAAGCAAAATATTTAGGTGGAATATTTTATGTCATGAGAAGTAATTAGTTATGGATGATTTTTATTGTTTGATGTAAGAATATTTTAGTGATAGTTATATAAGGGAGATGTAATATTTATATTTAAAATAATTAATTTAATTGAGCTTAAACTATGTGTTTGATGGATGTTAATTTACTTATGAATAGAGAAATTGAATTTTATGCAGTGAAAAGTTAAAAAATGAGAATTAGAAATATTTTATTATTATAATTATTAATTTAATATTATTTAAATTATTATTATATTTTTAATTTGGGATGAGTTCGTGAAAATGGCATCATAGGGAGTTTTTAAAATGGATGCATGTCATTTCTTAAAAAGGGGGAAATGAAAGTTAAGAAGGGAGTTTATCTTTGTCTCGCTCTTCAAAACTCATCCATTTTCTCTATCCTAAAAGTGTTACTGTGATATAGGAGAGCCAAAGTTTGACCATTTTTGGCCGAAATTTGCTCTTCCTTTTGGCTTTTTAATGAATAATGACTGTATAGGTACCAATAAACTCTCCTACATTAAGATTGAAGGGTAGATCCATGTTTTTTTCTTTTATACCCTCTGATGGGGCTTTAGTTTGGGTTTATTTTTCCTTTTTATTTATATATCTAACTTGCTTGATTATGTTAATGTTAAAATCTATAAGAGCCATTTTAGATTTATGACAAGTGCTATGCAAAATCTGCAATTTGTCCTATAGTGTTGAACTCGAAACAAATATGTCTGTAGCAAATCTAAGGAGTTTTGTTGTAATGGAGTTTGTCTTATCCTCTATCGCTTTGATTTATATTTTTATTCTTTTATACCCTCTAATGGTGCTTTAGTTTGGGTTTATATTTTCTTTTTGTTTGTAGATGTGACTTCCTCGATGCTGTTGATGTTGAGATCTATAGTTATAGAGCCATTTAGATTTATGATGGGTGTTGTTCAAAATCTGCAATTTGTTCTACAGTGTTGAACTTGAAACAAATCTATTTGTAGTAAATTTGAGGAGTTTGTTGCAATGGAGTTTGCCCTACACTCTCTCACTTTGATTATGGTTGTCTGGAATGTTTCTCTACTATATTGGGTTTGATTCGATACACAATCTTTACTTTGATGTCTATGATGATTGTGATTAGTATCGTAGTTAGGGTTTTACATAACGAAGCTTTTTGTGGTTGTTAGTTTGTTAGGTCTTTTTTATAATTTGATTACAGTGTACTGTGTGTAGTGTTGGATTTGCTCATACCTAATTTAGTGTTAATTTGCTGAAGTTAAAGAATTTTTTATATGATTGACTACTTTATTATGGTGAAAAAAAAAGGGCGTAGAGCTTCATCTTATTCAGGCCCCTACCCCATTCATTATATCCTCCAACATAGTAGGGTTTGAGGGGGCCCCTATTGATTGTTTCATCTTCGTATCATCCCTGACCAGAGAGCTTAGAGCCCCTTCCATCCCTTCCTTGGTTCTGCCAAGCACCAAATTAAAGGAGTCAGTGTCACAAGAAAGGAAGACTGAAAGACATTTGGAACGCACCCACTACTGAAGTGGGAGGTTGTCTAAGAAGCAACATTGTTTGCATTTATCAGTTCGGTAAGTTATTTTTAACTGATATGATGTTATTTCTTTATGTGGTTTTTATGCTATCTAAAAATTATTAGTAATTATTTGTGTAATGTGATGAGAATGCCAACCAGTAGGTAGCGATCATGGTAGAGGTAGCCTTTTAAGTGGACCAATATCATTATCTTGTCTTTAGATATGATTATTTATATTTTGTTGCTATGTTGATTGTTAGGTTTTGGGAGCACCAACTTCTATTTGGGTGTTAGAAGGTTGAAGATTTTTGTTATGGCTTCGGTTTGTTATGTAAGTATACAAGTGATGTGTGTTTTAGTTGTGAATCTAGTACAGAGATGACAGTGTGTGCATTTTGTTTTTGGAAATTAATGTTTAGATTTGATGTGCAATTGATATGTTTTAAGGTATTGATGGATTGTCATATGGTGTTTTTAATATTTTGATATATTTGTGTATATTATTATGCATGTCAATAATTGATTACAGATGGATTTAGTTAGACTGATACATAACCTCTGTATGCTGAATTAGAATTATATTCTTTTATTAATATGGTATAATAGGCTATTGTGGTCTAGTATGTTTGTTTGTTTTCTTATATCTATCTGTTATTATTTGTCATTGAATGTGAAGTATACATGAGTAACTTTATATTAGTTCATCTGATTTTTGATATTGTATTGCAAAATGCATGTTCACCAGGCATGTTATTAGTTTTGCATGCACTTAAGCAGGTTCAAGCCTTAGACGCAAGTATAAGGAAGTTTGACAATAAGTGTGAGCATTTAGTAAATTGTCTTATAGGATAGTTAAATGGTATGAAGTCACTCATAGTGTGTAACTCACATGTACAAATTTTGAAATTATGATATTATTTTCCATGTGCATGTATTGTAGTACAACATTTAGTTATTAACAATGAATCAAAAATTTGCAGAATGTTGTATGGTACAAAAGAAATATCAAATGTACAAAGATCATGGAGTTGTTTACATTGATTCACACATTTGCCATTACTATATAATTTTTACATTTTGTTCAATATGACATTATGATGTGCTTTTTCTTTGTTGAGCATGCTACATTGTGAAAGAATTGGTCGTCACATGAGTCATACTGTACATATGAGGATATGAGAAAATACAAAATAAAGACATAGAAATTTTGGTAGGTTTAGTAATGATATGAGCTTATAAGAATGTAACTATTTAGGGAATGTTTATGGTAGGGGGCTAAATAAGCCACTAAACTAAAATTTTAGCAAATAATAATAGATATAATTGATAAACACCAATTACGCTGATAAAAAACCCATGAGAGCATATAGATTGAGGGCAAGATGGAATAATGAAGAACAATAGGTCCAAATGTCATTCTTTTCCTTTGAGATAGAAGAACGACTATAGAAAAGGGTGCATTTTCAAATGAAGAAAAAGACATGTTTTCTGCATTTATATTTTTATCTTAAGGGAAAAGAATGGCACTTGTACTTATTGTTCTTCATTCTTGCATTTGCATGCAATATATATGAAGAAGGGCAAGTCCAAGTGTCTTATTTTCCTCGAGATAATAATACGACTATAGAAAACACACAATTTTCAAAAGAGAAAAATGATTGGTTTTTTGTAGTCGTACTTTTATCTTAAAGGAAAAGAATGGCACTTGTACTGTTGTTCTTCATTCTTGTCTTACCTCACAATCTATATGGCTCACTTGGTTTTTTTTTTTTTTAGGGTTCTAACAATGAAATAGGTGTTATTTGTCCACAAGTTTAGTTTAGGTACTTATTTGCCTATGATTGTGTTGTCTTGAAAGTTGTTATTTTAAATGTAGGCTTTTGTGCATGGTTCTGTTTAATCATGAATTGGTTAAGCATTTATTGTCATACAACCATATGCATGTTAGGTTTGGTCGATTACATTTCAATTCATGAAAGCTATTTGGTCGATTACATTTCAATTTGTGAAAGTTAATATGCATATGATCTTAAGAGAAAAATGACTAAAGCAATTGTTGATTAAATAGAGCCTAATAGAAAATCCTACATTTAGGCTATTTAAAATCATAAATGATTAGATAATTTCAAGGCTCACATTATTAATGAAGCTACCAAAATGTATTGCATATTTGTTTCACATTTTCTCATATCCTGTCATGTACAGTATAGTAGGTACAATACAATGTGAATAGTTCATTAAAATTTGTTCTCATCTTATCGACCAATTTTTGTCTCAATGTGGCATGTTCAATGGAAGGAAAAAATCAAAATTTAAGGCTAGATGTGAGAACAAAGAAAAAGATGAGATAGTGAATGGCTTTGGCTCCCTAGGAGGTTGAATAATGGTGGCACAATGTTTCATTATCCACTATGTAGATGTCGATAATTGAAACTGGGCAAGTTTGGTACTTGATGTTAGTTAATTGTAATGACCAAGAATTTCGGATGGATGAATTGTTTATATGCAATAAAGTGTTTATTGTAATTGTGAATTATCATGGTTTGTATAAAAAAAATAGCATGGCAATTTATATTACAATTTGGTTGATTAGTGTGATAATGTGATAATGTGTAGTAATGTTGAATTAAAATGAATAATGAATTTATCTTAAAATTTGAAAATATTATTTACTAATTAACAAGTACTACATAGTAAAATGTTGGTTAAAATTTAATAAAAAAATGAATGTGATAGAAATATAAAATATGAATTTGCAACAAAATGTACTGGAAAATGGAAATTATGAAAAAAAAAAAAACTTAAGATCCCCTTTAATGTTGATAGCTTATATCAAAGCATTGTTGCACGACAATATGGGTATTTGATCATAGTTTATAATTTAAGATTTTGTTTATGGAATTTCAAAAGTGAATGATAGTATTTGCATTAGGAAAGTAATGTTATTACATTACCAACACAAAACATCTTGTATGTTGTTGATGATAAGATGGATTATTTTCAGGGATATTTAATTGCTTCCAAAAATGAAATACTGTTCTAGTAATATTTATGTTTATTTTATTTTGAGTGATTCATTTTATAAAGAATGGTAAATAATTTGTAAGATACATGAATAATTTTTATCTCCTATAATGGGATAGGCAAGTGATAACAGTGGGAATAGAGCAACAGGTAAATAGGAATTATTAAACATTATTGCCAACTAATGAAGAATAACAATAATAAAGAGTTTGATATGAAAATAAATAATCAAAATGTCTGAAGTTTGAACATATAAGCATAATAGTCTAACAAAAGACGAAGTTAACATATCTACTGTCTAGTGCAGTTGGTTTGTTTTTCTTCATCTAGACCTTCACTAACATCTTCAATTTGGCTTAATGCACCTCTGTTTCAACTACATGAACTTCATATATAGTTGCATTCTTAACTAATGGAATTGGTTGATTAGAATACTCACCATTTACGATGGCTTTTGTAGAATGACTGCCATTCTATATTTTTGAACATATCCATTGCCCATGCCAGGAGACGTCTGCTACATTGAGTGTATCTCCATAATCCGTTTGTTGATCGTAAATTTGTATATCTCTCTCTCTATTAGCCAATGGATCCTTATTAGTGGGGTTAGGGGATGCATTTGCAGTGTATATGAATTGTCTATTAGTTTGTTTGACTTAACTGCAAATGAGTGTAATTATTTGATTCATTTCAAAAAGTTGTATGCTAAATTTAATTTCACTTTTTTCTTTCGTTGATATTGGTGTTAACTTTATGAAGTATTTCAACTAGCAAAGTATTGTGGTCCTGTGTGTTCAATAGTTGATGTTGGAAGGATAAAATGCTCTTGCACATGGTTAGGAGTATTTCCACTAACTTCATCCACCCTATTATGGGAGATAACATTTGTTTCCATTACATGCTCACCATGACAAAGGGACACATTGTTGCTTGTGGGGTCGAATTTGATAACCTCTATGTGAGATAGAATGTCTTTGCCAATTATGCACTTATGTCATTCAATATCAATCATATATGGGGAAGAAAATATAACACCCATTTCCATATATTATGCATGACATTCATTGCCAAGTATTCATATACATAAAGATTAACTCATCATTCATAGACAATCCAACATATATTTAATGTACACATATGTAACCCATTTAATGTTGGTAACCATAGACTCAGGCATATTTAGGTGTATGTATATGACACAAGGAAGAAGAGAGTTAGAATTCAGCCAAAGACCTACACTCCATATGTCTATATGCAAAACTTTATGCTCCAAAGTATCCAAACCTTATGCTTCAATATCTGAAAAATATAATTACGATTTGATGAGTCACGACTTAATGAATAAAAATAATAATCATATTCTTATGCACAACTAACAATCAAATATCATTAGGATACATTATAAATATAAGAATTGACTATGCAAGTACAAATGCAATAGATTGATTTTGTCATGACCTTGCAAGGTAAACACTGCTCTCAGGAATTCATGTGATTTAAGTGACAATTAATTTTGTTAGCCAACATATAACATGTGATTCATTTGATGAATAACATGTGCCATAATAGGACATATTAATACATTTTCCAAGTGATTTGCAAGTGTTTGACAAGCTGGTCACAACATCCTTTTAGTTTCATATACAAGTGTTCATTCATAATGGTATACCAAGTAATTATTAAGATTATATAATTTTCACTTAACTTATATTCACATGTAAAATATTGCAATTCAATCCCATATACACATCAAATAACACAACCATATCATAAAATCATCACACATACACATTATATTCTAATTATGACTTTTACTCACCTTTGATGCAACCAATCTTTATGCTAGGATTGGACCTCTCTCATGGACTTCTTCAATATGTTGAGATCCTAACATTTGATACATATATCATTATAAAATTTCAAAATGAGTTTGCATGCATGGTATGCAACTATGGTCATGTTCCATGCAAGTGGACCTAGTATTTAAGCTTATTATTCTTGTATGGCAACCTGACCTTGCTATACTCTCATAGCAATAACTCTATATATATATATATATATCTAAATGAGTTTATTCTTTTTTCTACATAAATTATACACATAATGATCCAACATAGCCAAAATTAAGGTCAATAGAAGATACATAGAAAATATGGTGAATTTTTAAATTATGCCTTGTTTCAATATGATCACAGTCTAATAAGGTCTTACATTCTTCACCATATCTCAAATTCAAATACAATTGGAAAAATGATTCACTAAAAGATACCTAACACATAAAGGAATATTTTTCATGTTTAACACCTTGTCTAATTCAGTCTATAAAGTCACCAAAATAGATGGTCAATCTCAAAGTGAGCAGGTTTCAACATGTTGAAAAGTGATCACAATGAAGGAGCAATATCTCATCACCCATAATATATTTGGCAAAACCATTTTACAAATATGTATATAAGACATAACTTTACAACTTTTGAGTTTGTAAAATCACCAAATTCCCATTCTATCACATTCAAATTTTTGGAAAACAAAATTAAGAGATTAAAGAGGTTTCATCAGGTTTAAGGTCAATCATAATAAAAGAGGAATATCTCTTGCCATACAACAAATTATGTAAAACTATTTAATAGGCATTTAGAGGGTACATAGACCTAAAAATCTCATATTTTTCACTTTATCTAAATCAACACATAAGGTCATCAAAATATCTGAAAATAACAAGACTGAGGAGGTTTCGACAGGTTATAAACCAACCCTAATGAAGGAGCCATAACTCTTTACACACACCATATTGAGCAAAACTATTTCACATGAATTTATATGAGACATAAAGTTACAACTTTTATTGTCGCTACTCCCATTTCGCGGTAGTGAATTTCCAATTTTCATTATGGAGCCAAAAATTTCAACTAAAAATCCTGTTTGTGTCTAACGACTAGTCCACATGTCATCTTTCCATTGGTTGTCAAGGAAAATATAGCCATTGTGTTATAACCACTCTGAAAAGTCACGGTCGCGAGATACCTAAGGCTTGGGCATGACTGAGACCACGAATTCCTCTATTTGGTGAGGAAGCTTCAACTCCTTAAGTCGCGATCGCTACCGAATTTTTGCCGTCGTGATTTTTAATCTTTCAATGGACACTTGGGACACTTGGCATGCTGTGGTTATGGCTTTGGTTCCCTCCATTATTACTATGAAAGGTGTGACACACACCGCAAATTCCTCTGTGACTAAAGCTTTGTAGACTTTGGATGGTTTGTGGTAGCAAAATAGCCTGTGAATTCCTTTAGCCTAGCTTCATCCTTTCTTGTGATTGATTTGCGATTGCGATTTACCATACACACACCACAAATTTGGATGATCTTTACATTGTTGGAGATTTTTGAATTCCAACCTACTTTTAATGAAAATCTAACTTATAATATATAAAACAACACTAAATAAAAGCATTAGAATTGATTAATCTCTATTGTCAAGATCAAAAGAGGTTCATGACTTAGGTTAAATCAACCTAGTCCAACAATCTCTCATTTTTTGATTTTGACAACTTAGATTGATCCTAAGGGAAAATAAATGCATGAGATTTGAAGTTGTGAAGTTGGAATGGTGAATGATTCAATGAATACTTAAAAATTTCCATACAAAGATCAAAGTGAAATTTTCAAAGTATGACATACAATGCTCCCCCTCAATTTATGCTATTTTCTTTACAAATTATTTTCCCTCCCCCTTAGATTCCTTATTAATTCTTTCTCTCTCCTTTGGCAATATCAAGAAGAGGTTTTATAAGGGAAAAAATTAAATGCATAACAAATAGATAAGTGTTCATAAAGAGCAAATGAATAAGAATTGCAATGATGAAAGTAAATTCAATCAATCACATAAGACAAAGAATTTCAAAAACAAACATTTTTATTTACTTATAAGCAAGCTATGGAATCAACAACTTTACAAAGACAAAATACAAAGAAATCTTATTCTACAAGATTGGAGAGTCATCATCATCTCCAGAATCGTCTTCCTCATCATTATTGCCTCCGCCTTCAGCTTCGTCACCTTCCTCAACTTCTTCATTGCCTTCCTCTTTCGGGGTATCCTCATACTCAACAAAATCAGGAAGATGACTTGGAGATGTCTCCATCTTTTCGGCCCCAAAGGCACCCAGGGTATATGCATATGTGTTCGGGTGTATGGGTTTAGCATTTATCAAGTAGGTGAGGTCAAGGAAGTTTTGAGAAGGGAGGAGTTACTTAGCGAGGAATTTTTCATTTTCCTCATTAAAAGCTCCAATAAAGCGATATATTGTTGTCATTGTGATAGGAGGAGGAATTGGCTCTTTGGTTTGGTGCTCATGTGGATCAATTGATCCATAAGATAATGACCGGTTTGGATAGGTTTATTTTAAACAAGGTAGAATAAGAAGGCTAGATCCTTTTGAGACACTTTCTCATTACCATCATCTTTAGCATTTATGGAAAAGATGAGGATATGATGGAGTATCCAAAAAGGAAGGGTTTTGATGTATTTGGCTAGAGAGGTTTTTGGGTCGTGTTTAGTCGCAATTGAAATTTTAGATCCAAACTTGGAATAGATTATGTCAGGTACGAAGATAATGAACGAGATATTTTCTCTGACCTGAAGGTTAGAAAGGTTTGATAATTACTCAAAAGCAATGAAATAAGGGTCCCCAAAAGCATAAAATACTAACCCATATTGCCTAGCTCGTGATTCTGCTTTGCTACTAAGTGTCACCGTGCACAAGAATTCCCTTATGACTTCCTCATAACCAGGTTCATCCTAAAAGATGAACTTGTTCCATCCTAAGTTAGAGAGGAATGCTCTTATCTCATTATTGATCCCAAGGGTCTCCAACAAAAAGGCAGATGGTATTTTGTTTGGGAGGATGATTTTGAATAGTTAGCTTTAAAACCTTCTTTTTCCTCATTTGTGATTCCTTTCATAAGATGAAGGGCTAGAGGTGCAGATGGTTGGGCTACTACCTTGCCCTTCTTTGCTTTAGAAATCTTCTTGGGAGCCATGGAGAAAGTAGAGAGACTTGGAGAATTTAGAGAGTTTGGAAATAGATAATTGATTTGGAGTAGAATGAAGTGATAAAAATCACTATTTAGGGGGTTTATATAGCCATCTGAAGGGTGTGAAAATGGTTAGAAATGACTAATGAAGAGTTGGAAATGGTTGGCAGTCAAATCACTTAATTTTGAGGTAGTTACTAGAATTTACGACTGCTAAATCCAAAGTCACAATCGCTAATTCTGAAAAAATATGAGTAACGGACAAAAATCCTCGAGAATTGGCCATACAATGATAAAAAATTTGAATTTTAACTAAATTTGTGATGGAGAATAAAATTCGTGACTGCAAATTGACGTTTGTCAGCCGGGTGAAATGAACCTTTAATTCTTGACCGTGAGTCAAGGATAGCGACCGCGAGTTATAAGGCAAGAGGGATAGTAATGAAAAAGTAAGATTTGACGATTAAATTGATGATCCATATTAATATATTGATGCCTAATTTATACAATTTGATATAAAAAAGCACAATAACTAAAATTAAGACATTCAATGATTAATATCACATATAACCAATACACATAGCAATCAAACAAAGGATCGATCTTTTCACTTTAAGGAGCTTTCATCAAGCATTCCTAATTCCCTCTTAATAAAGTTTAACCTTTCTTCATTTAGAGGTTTAGTGAAAATATCCATAAATTGATGATTTGTGTCTATAAATTCTAACACAACATCACCCTTTTGGACATGATCTTTAAGAAAGTGATGTCTAATATTTATGTATTTGCTCCTAGAGTGTTGGATGAATTTCTTAGAGAGATTAATTGCAATAGTGTTGTCACATTTGATAGGAATGTGATCAACATCTTTGCCATTGTCTTTTAATTATTGTTTCATCCATAGTACTTGGGTGCAACAATAACCCATAACAACATACTCTGCTTCGGCAGTGGATAAGGCAATTGAAACTTACTTCTTGCTAAACCTAGATATAAGCATTCTCCTAAAAATCAGCAAGTTCTAAAAATGCTCTTTCTATCTAAAAGACTACCAGCATAATCCGTATCCGAGTAGCCTATGAGACTAAAAGATGAATCTTTAGGATACCATAGTCCTAAGTGTAATGTGCCATGTAAATATTTGAAATTTTTTTTACATCATTTAAATGTATTCTTTGGGAGATGATTGAATTCTAGCACACATACATATACTAAACATAATGTTAGGTCTTGAAGCAGTAAGATAAAGTATAAAACTGATCATACCTCGATATCTCTTTTCATCAACTGTCTTAACCGATTCATCTTTATCCAATTTGATGGTACTACTCATGGGTGTTTTTACTACTTTGCATCCATCCATGCTAAACTTCTTAAGTATGTCTTTTATGTATTTGGCTTAATTAATGAAGATCCTTTATTTGGTTTGCTTGATTTATAGACCAAGGAAAAACTTGAGCTCTCCTATCATGCTCATTTCGAATTCCCTAATCATACACTTAGCAAAATCCTCACAAAAAGATTCATTAGTAGCACTAAAAATGATATCATCAACATAAATTTGTACTATATGTATATCATGTTTGTGCCTTTTTACAAACAAAGTAGTGTCCACCTTTCCCTTTTCAAAATCATTTTTCAAAAGAAATGAACTAAGCTTTTCATATGAAGCTTTTGGAGCTTGTTTCAACCCATATAAGGCTTTTTTCAATTTAAAAACATAATTAGGAAAACTTTATGATTCAAAACTAGAAGGTTGCTCAACATAAACTTCTTCCTCAATAACCCCATTAGAAAAGCACTTTTGACATCCATTTGAAAAAGCTTAAAATTCATATGACATGCATAGGCTAAAAGAATCCTAATAGCCTATAACCTTGCAACAGGGGTATAGGTTTCATCATAGTTTATGTCTTCCTCTTGGTTGTAACCTTTTGCAACCAATCTAGCTTTATTCCTAGTGATGAATCCTTGCTCATCTAACTTGTTTCTAAATACCCATTTGCAACCTACAATTGGGTGTTCCTTAGGCCTAGGAACAAGTTCCCATATATTATTTCACTTGAATTGGTTGAGTTCCTCTTGCATAGCAATCACCTAACTTTCATCATCAAAAGCCTCATCAATTAATTTTGGCTTAAATTGAGAAACAAAGGAAAGGTTATTATCTAAAAGATTAAGTTGAGATATATTACTTACACCCTTTGAGGTATCACCAATAATTAAGTCTTTAGGGTGATGCTTGGAGAATCTATAATCCTTGGGTAGATATTGACTTGGCAACGCTTCTTATTGATGTTATGGTTCCTCATCTACTCTTGATGATTCACCTTTATCTTTGTCTTCATCCTTCTCTCTTGTAGTGTGCTCCAATTCTAATTTTTCAAAGTCACATATAAGATCATCATTAAAAAAACCTTTCCCAATATCAAGTTTACTAGATTCATCAAAAACAACATTCAACAATCATTGAACTTTTGTTAAAGACTCTATAATCTTTGTTAGAGGTGGAATAACCTAAAAATATCCCCTCATTAGTTTTTTAGTCAAATTTTCCAAGATTATCCTTAGTATTCAATATATAACACTTGCATCCAAATACTCTTAGGTATGATATCTTAGGTTTTCTACCATTTCATAGCTCATAAGATGTTTTATTGAGAATTACTCATTTGAAAACTCTATTTACAATATAACACGAAGTATTAATGACTTCAACCCAAAAGTAATTTGGTAAAAAATACTCCTTAAGCATAGTTCTAGTTATTTCTACTAGTGTTCTATTTTTTCTCTCTACAACACCATTTTGTTGTGGTGTTCTAGGGGTTAAAAAATTGTGAAAAATTCCATTCTCTGAGCAATAAGATTCAAAAGCTTCATTTTGAAATTCCTTTCCATGGTCACTTTTTATGGAAGAAATGAAGTAATCCTTTTCATTTTGAATTTTTTTTGTAAAACTTTTGAAAGCTTCAAAGGTATCATACTTATGAGCTAGAACGGATACCTAAATAAACTTGGAATAATCATTACATAGGACTAATGCATAATGTTTTCTACCTAAATTAGCACTCCTAATAGGTCTTATAAAGTCCATATGAATTAGTTGAAAAGGTTTTGATGTATTTACAACATTTTTAGCTTTGAAGGAAGATTGATGTTGCTTCCCCATTTGGCAAGGACCACATATCTTGCCTTTTGATAAATTTAGGTTGGGAAGACCTTCCACTAGCTTTCCTTTAGATAAGCTTTATAAGAGCTCTATGCTAGCATGCCCAAGTCTTTTATGCCATAACCAAGTTTCACTACTAAGGGACATAAGACACTTAAAAGATTAGTTATCCAAATTGTCTAAGTCAATTGAGTAGGTATTGTCTTTCCTTTCACCCTTGAAAACAACTGTTTTATCCACTAATGTTAACTCAACATTCTCTAGCGTCAAAGATGACTTTATTACCTTTGTCATGTAATTGACTTACACTTAACAAATAATGTTGCAAGTCATCGGCTAACAAAACATCATTAATTAAAGAGAAACCATTCTTACCAATGGTTCCAATGTCAATTACCTTAGCCTTGGCATTATTACCAAATGTGACATTGCCACATTCTTTTTCTTTCAAGGCCATGAATAGCTTCCTATTGCTCGTCATGTGCTTTGAGCATCCACTATCCATATGCCAATCATTTGATTCATTGGTGGCTACCAAACATCCCTACATAACACAAATAAATCATCTCTTCTTTGGTACTCAAGCATACTTGGGTCCTAAGGGGTTAGGTATTAAAGGGTCCTCTAATTTGAGGTGAGCCTTCCTAATGTAGCAATAAATATTAATATGTTCATACTTCATGCAATAATGACGTTAGAGTTTAGACTTATGAGTCTTTCTCCTATACACAATATTAGTATGAGTAAGACGCCTTCTCATACTTTGGTTATGGGAATATATGCAAGTGCATGAGTGATGAGGAGTATAAGAGAATTTTTTATATTTATATGTTTAAGCATGCTTCTTGTTGTACATATAAGCATGATTTGCTCTTTGAGCCTTAGCTCTTAAGCCTTTGAGGGTCTTATCTTTGTAGTTAAGCATACGTGTCTTAGTGCTAAGAGCACCTCTCTTTCTAATGACCTCAACACTTAAAGTTTGAGGTGTTACTTTAACAAAGGTAATGAGTGTAGATGTAGAGGTTGAGGCTTCATTAAATCCTAGACCATGCCCAATTAAGGGAGGCCTTTATGAAACTATGAGTGTATCCAAAGCTTTCTTACCCTTATGAAATTTTGAGATAGAGCTTCTAAGCTCAATGACTTCTCCCTTTAGAGAATCATGTTTTTTTCTTAATAAAGTTAATGATGAAGATGATTTAGAAAGATTTTCCATTGATTTTTTGAGTTCTTCATTTGAATCCCTCAATTCATTCACAAGATCATTAAGAGATTTATAATCATCTTCTAATTTTGAGCATTTTCTC
>CATIWR010169243.1:0-33090 GCA_949677035.1 Omphalea diandra | reverse complement strand
AAACAGATTTTTATCATATAGTCTAAACAATCTCCCCTCTTTTTTTTTTCACACACACTATAAAAAAAATATATATATATATATATATATATATATATATATATATATATATATATATATATATATATATATATATATGCTCAAATCTTAACTTCTCTTGAATCTATTAAGGTCATGCGTGATTTATTATGTTATCCTTTAATTTCTCTCATAAGAGATTGTTATAAGATCATTCTAGGCAAGATTTAACCTTTTGCTTCCCCTTAAGATATGCTTTTATTATATGCACCATATGTAATATTAATTATGCTCATATTATGACTCCCCATTTGTCATTATCAAAAAGAAGCAAACAATAAGAAATTGCAAGGGAAAAGCATGTATAACTAAGATATTCATTACAAGAGAATAGAAAACATTACAAAAGATATAAACAATATCTTTTACTTCACATTGCATATCTTTTGTCATGTGAAATAAAAGATATTATTGTCCAATCATCAACTATTTTTGAAAAAAAATAAAAGAAATATAAGAAAATAAAAACAATAAGAATAACTATGCGGATGACTCATGAGGAAGTGTTTTGGAAGGAAAGGAATGAGTTTGATGTTGAGGTTCTAAGGATGGTTAAGGCTCTTAGCTTTTAAGCTCTACTAACAGTGTTGGTTTTTAGCTTATTATAGGAGATCTTGTTGTTTAAAAGGATTTTTTGGTGTCTCTGGTTGCTCACAGATACTGGGGCTACCAGGTTAGAAATTTAATCCTTCCACAATCCAGTCCATGTTTTGGTTAATATCCTTTATCTCACCCTGAAGTTGATGTACTTTTTGATAGAGAGCAATGGTAGAAGATTCAACCCTTTAAACATCATTTGTAAGGGCTTCCAACTACTCAAACACCTTCTACTTAAATAGAGAGAGAGATGGAGCAGATGAACTAGTTCCAATTCCACCTACTGCTGCAATCTTAGCCCTGACAGGTTCCTTAGTTTCTTCATCAACCTCTTCTTCTAGAGGAACCTCTCATTCCTCAAGCACCTTCTTAATTAATCCATTGTCAAGTTTATGCAGTATACCCATACTTAGTAGTATTTTCTGCCCAATTGGCTAATTATCATGCAATTTCTCTAGTACTGAGTCATAGTCAATGAGCTCTATTTCAGAAGAAGGGGTGGTCTTCACAAACTTTGCAATCATTGTGATGCAGTGAAACATCATTAAGGCATTGGACTTATCAATTTGCCCATGCATTCTCTATAGTAGCAGGTAATATGTGTTCGCCTTTTGCTTGTTCTTCATGTACCAAAGGTAGAATAAGCTCATCATGGTGCAATTTCCATTAGATTGGCCTCTTCCATTGATATTCCAAGTGATGAACCTGTGATCAATCCTTAGGGTTTGGCTTTTGATCTTTGAAGCCTTACTATTATTATTATTGTAGTTATTTTTGCCATCAGTTTTGGACTTCCAAAACTAGTTGACATCCATTTTGAAGGTAGAAGGAGGCTTTGTTAGACCGCAGAAGGTAGCATAAAGGCATTTAGCCAAATTATTTGGCCTAATCTTATACTTCTACCCAAATAGCCTGAACTTGATTATGTCAGCCTCAGCATAGACATCACAGTCATTTTCTAACACTTCTAAAATAGTAAGAAATTTCACAGTTAGCTCTAAGCAAGAGGGCTCTTTGATTTGGCAGAATAGTTCCTATCCAATGCCTATCAATAACTTTTCAACCTACTCTGCTAGCCATTACCTTCGAAGATCGTTCCATTCTAGAAACTTTCCACCACCAAGTTAGCTCTTTAGCAGTTTTTAAGCTAGTTGTTTTTCTTTCTCATCCTTGAGGTGAAATTATTGATTTAGAAGATCAATTGTAGGTTTAGAACTAGGTTTGGGGCCATGCTCTATTTCAATTGCCTTTTCCTTCCCTTTTGAATAATGAGATTCCTTGAGTTTCTTCTTCTACTGTGAATCTATGTTTGATGTGTTTGTTGTTCTTTTCTTTTGTTAAGTTAACATAGATGCTAGATTTTCCTTAGTTTTAGAACTAGAGCTGTTGTAGGAAGGTTGAGGGTTCTTCTTAGTAGGTTGCTTATTTCTTTTGGTGGAGTCAGTTTTAGGTGCCATAAGTGAATTGAGGGATTGATGCAAGCAAAATACAAAAAATTTGCAGTAGAATTTGAGAGAAAGATGAAGAAATAGTAGGGTAAAAGTAGAAAGTAAACAAATTTTAGGGTTTCAGGGGGACTTAAATAGAAGTTCAACCAGTTCCCTTCTTAAAAAATGATCATTGGGAATGTTCAACGGTTGTTACGAGCAAGACAATGACTATTGTACATGACCGTTAGCTTGGTCTCCTACGTGTTATTTGGCCAATGATGGTAACTGATTCACAACGGCTATTGAAAGCTGCAATGGTCATTAGGGATATGCAATGATCATTGAGACCAACAGAAGCAAAAAGAAAAACTCACATGCAACACAACGGTAGTTGTGAGATTTGTAATGGTCGTTGGCCATGTTTCTTTAAACAATACTAAGTTTAAAAT
Organism: Omphalea diandra; assembly: GCA_949677035.1. NCBI lineage: Eukaryota > Viridiplantae > Streptophyta > Magnoliopsida > Malpighiales > Euphorbiaceae > Omphalea > Omphalea diandra. The sequence continues at coordinate 30,536 of CATIWR010169243.1, read as the reverse complement.
AAAATTTTCAAAGATGCAACCATTTTAAAACTTAGCTTATGAATGTTATTAATCAAATTCAATGAAATGATCATGAATTCAACTAATATATGGATAATTTGATCAATATAATACACAATGAAAATCTTTAGTTATTGAATCTAAAGACTTTAATAGTGATTAAATAACATCACAAGCAACAAAGGTTATATAAATGACTAAGAAGGAGATTGAACTTGTTTGAAGCTAATCCAAGGTATTTCCATCAATCATACCAAATTCTCTTTTAATGAATTACATCCTTTCATCACAAAAAGATTTAGTGAAAATATCTGCCAATTGATGGTTGCTATTAATAAATTCCAACACAATATCTTCATTATTAGCATGATCCCTAAGAAAGTGATGTCTAATGTCTATATGTTTTTTCCTAAAATGTTGAATGGAATTCTTAGACAAGTTTATAGCACTAGTGTTATCACACTTAATAGCAACTTGTTTTACAACAACATTGCCAGCTGCTATATATTCAACTTCAGTAATTGATAAAGTAATTGAGTTTTACTTTTTGCTACTCTAAGACACTAAACATTGACAAGTAATTGACATGTGCCTGAAGTGCTATTTCTATCGAAGGTACACCCAATAAAGTCAGCATCAGAAAATGCATTTAACTTAAATGAAAAACTCTTAGGATACCAAAATCTTATGTTAGGGGTACTAATAAGATACTTGAGTATGTGTTTCACAAGCAAGTGAGACTCTTTAGGATTAGATTGATATCTAGCAAATAAGAAAACATTGAATATAATATCAGGTCTAGAGGTTGTAAGATAGAGTAGACTACCAATCATACCTCTATATAGTTTTTAGTCCATATTCTTACCATGTTCATATGATGTTGGTGCTTATAGGAGTTTTACAAGGTTTGTTGTTGTCCATGCCAAATTTTTTGATTAATTCCTTTACATATTTAGCTTGGTTGATGAAGATTCCTTCTTTTCCTTGTTTGATTTGTAATCCACGGAAGAATTTAAGTTCTCTCATCATGCTCATCTGAAACTCACTCTTCATTAGTTTAGAAAGGTCTTCACATAAACAAACATTAGTTGCATTAAATATGATATCATCTACATATATTTGCATTAATAATATGTCTCCTTTCTTTTTGTTAGAGAAAAAAGTTGTGCTTACCGAACTTTTAGAGAAACCTTTTTCTACTAGAAAGTTGCTCAATCTCTCATACCAAGCTCTTGGAGCTTGCTTCAAGCCATATAAGGCTTTAGTTAGCTTGAATGCATGATCAGGAAAGAAATGGCTTTCAAAACTAGGATGTTGTTTAACATACACTTCCTCATTAATGTACCCATTCAGAAAAACACTTTTGACATCCATTTAATATGACTTGAAATCTATATGAGATGTAAATGCAAGTAGAATTCTAAAAGCTTCAAGTTTAGCTATAAAGTTAATCCCTTCTTCTTAGCTATAGCCTTTAGCTACTAACCGAGCCTTATTCCTAATAATGTATACATGTTCATCAAATTTATTTCTAAAGATCTATTTAGTTCCGATAACAAAATGGTTTATGAGGTCTAGGAACTAAAGTCTACCCTTTATTTCTTTTGAATTGATTGAGTTCTTCTTGCATAACAAGAACCCAATGTTCATCTCTAATGGTCTCATTTATAATCTTAGGCTCAATAAGGAATACAAAAGCAAGATTAGTACATGCATTTCTAAAAGATGATTTAGTTGTTACTTGACTTATCGGATCACCAATGATAAGATCTTTTGGATGATCTTTCTTGAAAATCTGGTCCTTTCTAACCGAGTTTGCTCTTTACTAGGAGTAGGAGGAGACGAATTTTCATTTCTTTCATTCCTCAAGTTCTGTGGCTTATCCTACTCTTTCCTTCTGTGGCTTATCCTACTCTTTCCTTCTTTTAAATGTTTAGCTCACTCATAGGACCTGCAAGATCATCAACATCTTCTTCTTTTCTTGAAGAAGTGTGTCTGATTCATCAACTACAACATGCATAGACTCTTCTACAATAAGTTTTCTTTTGTTGAAGACTTTATACCATTTGCAAGTGGTAGAGTATCTAAGGAAAATTCTTTCATTGAACTTGAAGTCAAACTTACTAAGGATGCCTTTAGTATTTATAATAAAAACACTTGTAACCAATAACTCTAAAATATATAATCTTGGGCTTTCTATTGTTCCACAACTCATAGGGATTTTTCTTTAATAAAGGTCTTACCAAGACTCTATTTAAGACTTAAGATGAAGTATTTATAGCTTCAGCTTAGTACTTAGGTGGATTATACTCTTTCAACATGGTTCTAGCCATTTTTTAAAAAGTTCTATTCTTCCTTTCTACCACTTCATTCTGTTATGGAGTTCTAAGTATAATGACCATTTTCATTTGCAAAACTCATAGCATTCATGTCCAAAATACATATACATAAAGGTTTTATTCATCATACACACACAATCCAACATGTATTTAATCTACATGACATAAGGAGAGAGAGAGAGAGTTGAAATTCAGCCGATGACCTGTGGTCCATGTGTCTCAATGCAAAACTCTAAGCACCAAAGTGTCCAATCCTATGCTTTAGTATCTGAAAAAAATTTGTGATTTGCTGAGTCGCAACTCAATGAATAAAAATAATAATCATATTCTTATGGCACAATCAACATAAGAATATCATCATGATACATTACAAGTCTAACAATTGACTATGCAAATGCAATAGGTTAATTTTTGTCCTGACCATGCAAGGCAAACACTACTCCTTGGAATTCATATGATTCAAGTGACATTTGATTTTGCTGGCTAGCATATAACAAGTGAATCATTTGATCAATAACCCATGCCAATGGGACCTATTGGTCCATCTTCCACTTGATTTATAAGTGTTTGACAAGCCGGTCACAACATCCTTTTAGTTCAATGTGCAAGTGCTCATTCACAAATGGTATACCAAGTTATTATTAAGACCATATAATTCTTGCTTGACTTGTATTCATATGTAAAAGGTAATAATTCAATTATATATACATGTAATAGGACATAATAACATTATAAAATTATCACACATATACACATTAGAATCTAATTATCGTTTTTACTCACCTTTTGATGTAACTAACCTTTACAGTAGGTTTGGTTCTCTCTCTAGGGCTTCCTCAAAGTGTTGAGATCCTAAAATTTGATACATACATGGTTATAAGTATGTCAAAATAATTATGAATGCTTGGTATGCAACTATGGCATGATTCATGCAAGTGGACCTAGTGTTTATGCATATTTTCCTTATATGGCAGCATGAGCTTACTACACTCTCACAACAATAACTCTATATATACTTATCCAAATGACTTGATTTTTTTTTTCAAACAAACTAGACACATATGATACAAAATAGTAAAATTTCAAGCCCATATCAGACACAGAAAATTTGGTGAATTTTTAAATTTTGCCCTGTTGTAATGTCATCTGAGTCTGAGTAGGTCCTACATTCTTGGATGTATCTCAAATTGTACAAATCCAATTGCAATAATAATCTACCATCACTTACAAACATATAAAGGAACATTTTATATGTTTTACTCATTATCTAATTTAGTTTATAAGGTCACCAAAACAAAGGACCAATCTCAGGGTAAGCAGATTTGTAACATGTTGACAAATAGTGATAATGAAGGGATAATATCTCAGCAACCATGCCGGATTTGGCAAAAATATTTCACAGATATGTGGATCAGACATAAATATACAACTTTCAAGTTTGTAAAATCATCCAATTATGAATCTATGGCCATCAAATTCTTGGAAAACAGAATTAAAAGAAAGGTGAGGTTTCATTCAGGGTCAGTCTCAATCAATGAGCCATATCTCTTTTCACACAACAAATCAATCAAAAATTCTTTTCAGGTATTTAGAGGGGATATAAAGCTAAAAATTTCATGTTTTTAACTCTGTCCAAATCAGAACATAAGACCATCAAAATATAAGAAAATAGAAATACTGAGGTCATTTTAGTTAGTTGTGAACCAACCCTAATGAAGGAGCCATAACTCCTCACACATAAAAAATGAAGCAAAACTGTTTCATATGAATTTATATGGGATATAAATCTACAACTTTCATATTTTTTACTTTCCCTAATTCCTCTTCTAGAGTTATGAAATCATGGGTACAAAATCTTGCTCTAACAGCAAAATCCAACATAATGAGCTCTTATTCTCTTTAATTTCAACTTCCATCCAAAAGTTCTACCTCAAATACTTCATAATTCTCACTAAGCATGCATGATTAATATGTCATGAGAGGTTAATTTCATTTGAGAAGAAGATAAATTAAGTTACCTATTGTCCCATAATTAGAAAACCTTAGGATTCTTTCTTAGGCAGCTCACACTTCTTCCTCTCCTTCTTCTTCTTCTTCTTCTTCTTCTTCCTTTCTTTCTTTCTTCATTAGCTCTCTCTTTCTTCTGCTGCACCTCACATCTAAACCCTTAATTCTGATCCTAAAGGGTTAAAAATTCCACTTGTAAGCCTATTGCAATAAGATAAAATCATGGTGTTTCATTCCTATTGGTTGAAAGTTCACTTTCTCCTTTTAGTCCCTCTACTTCACTCCTTTAGCAACTCCATCCATCTTCTAATCCCTATATGCTCCTTATACTTTTAAATAAGCTCTCTAATACCATTATTCATAATAATATAACATGCACACAACATAAGATAGTTTTCCATGCAACTATACAAACATTACATATATGTTTAAGTGTCCCAAATGCAATGATACGAGTGTCATCGTCGTGCTTATCCAATTCATATGTCTAACTGACCATTTATCTAATGCCTATGTTCATGTGTGATTTCAAATCATTTATGCTATCAATATGTTATGTGATAATGCCAATGAATGTGGATGGGGATGTTACACTAAGAGTTGAGAAATTGTGTGAGATACCATACTTATCACAAAAACTATGAAACTTAGTATTCTCAAACTCTCCACCATAGTCACTTTTAATGGAAGAGATTTTCAAATTCTTTTGGTTTTGAATTCTCTTAGCAAATATCTTAAAAGCATCAAAATAAGAATCTTTATAAGGAAAAAACAATACCCAAATATATCTAGAGTAATCGTCTACTATAACAAATGCATAATGCATGCCTCCCAAGCTAGAACTCTAGTGGAACCAAATAGATCCATGTGAAACAATTGCAAAGGCCTAAAAGAACTTACCTTGTTCTGGGCTTTGAATGAGGATTTAATTTATTTACCTCTTTCACATGCTTCATAAACTTCTTCCTTTGTGAACTGATTTTAGGTAGACCTTTAATCAAGTTTCTTCTCTTTAGCTTATTGCGGAGTTCCATGCTTACATGTCCTAGCCTTCTACGCTAGGTTTTACCTTCATCCATTATAGAGGCTAAACACTTAGCATTATGCTTAGCAAGAGAGTTTAAATCAATCACATAAATATTATGAACTATTCTAGTAATGAAAAGAATTTTGTTATCACTCATCCTTGATACATAGCATGATTGTGGCTCAAGCATAGCTCTAAGGCCTTTGTCACATAACTGACTTTTTAGCAAGTTGTACTTGAATCTATCAACAAGCAGTACTTTATTAAGGATAGGTGAGTCATCATCTTACCAACTTTACCTATGCCAACAATTTTGGCTTTTCCATTGTCTCTAAAGGACATGATTTAAGACCTTTAGTCTTCTTCAGTTGTTTAAAGAACTTTCTTTCTCCTATCATATGTTTTGAACATCTACTATCAATATACCACTCTTGTTCTTCAACTTGGAACTTCAAGCACACCCATAAATAAGGAAGATTATGTCTTAGGTACCTAAACCTTCTTAGGTCTTAAGGGGTTAGTTCTTGCCAACTGCTTATTATACCTTCTAAATTAGCAATGATAGGTAATATGACCATATATTCCATAATAAAAATAGTCACCATCAAAGTAAGCTAGTATCCTAGTTCTAGGTGGTATATATATGTAATGTCCCTTAGACTTGTAACTCCTTTGAGTAATGTATTTAGGAGTAATTCTTATGTAAGGAACTCTCCTGTGTTATGTGTGTCTATGCCCATAGTTATGCCAATCTTTGTGTTTTTGCACACCTTGCCTCTTAGGCTTGTAAGAGTGATTCATTTAAGTATAATTTAATCTATAAGGAGTATTTCTCAATCATGAGTGATTATATTGGGACTTCCCTCTTGAACCATTATTAATGGCATTTCCCCATTTAGAAACTTTCTGCTTCATAACATGGTTAGAAACATTATTCTCTTTAGTCTTAATAAAGAATGTTTAAGAAGATGAGTGAGCCATTGAAGTAATGGCATTATAGCCTAATCCATATTTAATGGATGAACTTCTTTGAGCCTCAAACATAAAGTCTAACTTCTTATTTTTTTTTTTAGTGAACTTGCTGAGATTTTCTTTTAGTTTAAGGTTTTCAGCTGTGAGAGACTTTACCTCTTTAGTTAGAGTTTCTTGACTTTTAACACTTTCTTTTTCTCCTTTTAAAGAGAAAAGGCATTGGACTTGCGAGTCTTAATGCTCATAATAAGTTTAGTAAGCATAAAGTATAACTTTTCTCTAAATATGAGTCAAAAAGATTTACCTCTTTGTCACCATCACTATCACTGTCATTGTTGGATGAGTGTTCACTTGAGGATTCGTTAAGCTATTCCTTAGTTGCCATGAGACAAAGGTTAGCTAGCTCCTTTCTAGGTTTAGAGTCACTAGTATCATCCAAAGTGGCTTTGTACACTTTATTTCCTTTCTTAGATGTATGTTTTTAAGAAGGAAACTTGCTCTTCTTGATCTTAGGACAATCTATTTTTATTTTCCCTTTCTCATTGCATCTATAACAGGTGAGTTGACTCTTAGTTCCTTTCTTCTTGTGTCCCCTTACCCTTTTACTCTTTTTGTTTGAAAGGAACCTCTTTACTTGGTTAGTGATGAGGGTAAATTGCTCATCTTCACTATTATCTTCATCATCACTAAAAGAGGAAAAAATTAGTGAATAAGAAGGAAAATGAGTTTCAAAATGTACCTTTTTGACTTTTAATGCCAAGTCCTTCTTTTTCATTGATGTGCCTTCAATAAGCTTCTTAAGAGTGATCTCATAAGCCAATAGCTTTCTTATAAGCTCATTAAGTGATAGGGCTTCCAGTTTGTTGGCTTCCTCTATAGCTATCTTTTTAGCTTCCCACTTATCCTTGGGAAGTGTTTTCAAAATTTTAGCTACCATATCCTTATTTGAATATAACTTCCCTAAGGTTTTGAAAGTACCCATAATGTCTATGAATCTATTATACATCTCAATAATAGTTTCATAAGGTTATTATACAAATGTTTCAAACATGTATGTGTGCATTTGTATCTTTTTCTTCTTTATTTCACTGGTTCTTTCATGTTGAGTATGTAATGTGTCTCATATTTTTTTGGTTGATGTACACATTTGCAACTTAGCATACTGAGATTTATGGATTGCACAGAAGAGAACATGCATTGCTCTTTTATTTTTAAGGTTTGCCTTTCTTTCTTCAACATTCCACTCATTTTTAGGTTTACCTTCTTTTCTTCAGCATTCCACTCACTTTTTGGCTTAGTTACTTAAACATCTCCAACTAGCTTTGTCGGAACTTCTCTTCCTTCCTTAATAAAGTCCCATAGGTCAATGGTTTCATTGTTAAGGAAGATTTTCAAACGATTCTTCCAGTAACCATAGTCATCTTTGTTGAAGAATGGAGGCTTGTGGATGGATTGTGATTCTTTATAACTTATCATGATCTTTGCTCTGAGTACTTAAGCTTTGATAAAAAGACATGCTTTAATACTAATTATTATCCCTTGGTACCCTAAAAGGGGGTTGAATAGGGCAATGACAAGTATTAATAACTAAAATTAAGTACAAAAAATATGAAGAATCAAGAAACATGATTTATAGAGTTTCGATATAACTGGCCTACGTCCTCTCCTCTAGTATCTCTACTGGAGCCTTCACTATCTTGGTAGCTCAAGGTGCTATCAATAACCTTTACACAAGTAAGTTTTCGAGCACTTACTAAGCCTTTACAAGTGATAGATTTTCAGGCACTATCAACCTCTAACAAGTAGATCATAAAGACTACTAACTTTAACCCAAATAAATTTCTAGGTAATACCTTAAACCTTTCACAAGATCTAGTTCTTAAGGTTTCCTCAAACTAAATACAACAATTTAAGAAAGAGGAAAAACTCTCTTGCTTAAGTAATAAATACACTTAAGCACTTCACATATGGTATGCTTAATCAGGTTGAGAATGTGAAGAGAATATTTGGAAAACTTATCCTTTAAACTCTATTTTGAAGATAGCTTTTGCAAGCTTTGAAAATTAACTTCTTTTAATTGTTAGATCATTTTTTGTTCACCTTTTTTATTGAGAAAAGCTTTCACAGTAAAATACTCGTTTAATGCAATAATTCTCTATTTATTTCTTTTGAGAATGGGTTCTTTTATACCATGAACAAAGAACTAGCAGTTAGAAAGGAAACTTTCACATCATATTTCATCTCAAAGTAAAGTAATGTCTGTTGAGAGATCCCCACACCTATTGCTAAAGCATCAACTATTATTGATCTCATACAAATGAGTGATTGTCAAGCAAGATACACTGTCAATGGTCGTTCGCTCTATCCGAAATGCCTATTGGGACTAACTGTTAAAGAGAACTTAGCTTAAGGCTCCACCTTTGACTTAAATAAAGGGTTAACTTACTTTTTGTTCATTGATCATTAGATAAAAATAATGGTCATTGCATTAAACTCCAATGCCTGTTGGAGAAGGGTCAATGCATGTTGTTAATTCCTAAAAAGTATGAACTTGATGCTCTATTTTTCAAGATTTACACAAGTCCTTCAACAATTATTAGATGGTTTGCAATGCCTGTTGGGGGTACTTTCAATGCTTGTTGAGATATGAATGTCATTCGTTAAGGGGTCTAGTGTTTAAAACTTAAACTAGAGCATTTTTTCAATTCCTGTTAGTGAACTTTCAATGCATGTTGAACAACACCTGTTAAAAATATGAAGTGTGCCTCGTTTGGAGGTCTAGAGACTTTAGCTCAATTTAGAAAGCTTTTCCAACGCATGTTAAGATGGACCAACTCTCGTTTCATGTTTTAAATAGTTTTGCTCAATTTAAACTTTGTCCAATATTTGTTGTGAAGCAAAATCAATACCCATTGCGAAAATACAACCCTTGTTGCAAGATTCAATATGTAAACCCATGTCTGAGCAGTTGTCCAATGCCTGTTAGGGATATAAGCAACACCTGTTGAGAGGTCTAGAAAGCTGTACCTAAATTTAGGTGTTTCTCCAACGCCTATTATGATATCTTCAATGCTCATTGACGGGTCCACAATGCCTGTTGGATAAAGAAAACTATCGTTGGTCTATCAAGCTGAGTTTGCCTTGAGCTTCACTCTCTAACAATTTGAGTTTTTCAAGCAAACTTCCTTCTCCAATCATCATAGTCCAAAAAGTTGGTGTACCTACTAGTTCTAACACAAATAACTTAGACAAAATTAGCTCTTTGACATGTTTGTAATCATTAAAACAAGACTTTGAACCTTGAGGTTCAACAGATTTAAGTCAAGCATCATATATATGTTAAGGCACTATATTTGTTCCTCGTGGTTACCTAAATTACTTATGTGTTGATGATATTAAGAAATATGATTGCTAAGTGTTTTATATTCTTTGTTATCTTCACAATGTCATTAGGTATAATATGAAATGTCTATAATGAATTCATATATGTGAGAGTCATATGTTAATAATTATGATGTATAATATAATAATACTATAATGGTATGAGTTTAAGAATGAACTCCTTAATTCTAAGGTTTATTTATGCAAGCTTATTTTGTGTGTGTTTGTGTATATAATAAAAATAGAATATTGATGAAAAATATTAACTTTTGAATAGATTTAAATGTTATATACTTAATATTAAAATTTTAAAAATAAAAATAATATACGATTTCACGTGCATAGCACATGGTAAAATATCATGAAAGAAAAGAAAAGAAACAATAAGAAAAGAGAACACATTTTAAGAAAAGTTTAATCCACAACTCCCATTAATATATTTCTTAAAATTTAAAGAAATGTTAATAAAAGTTTAAGATTTTTGTATCATAGTGACACACCAAAAGGCATAATCAGCCTTTCTACAAGTTACATTGGATTTGTTATGGGTTATGGAGACTTTATGTCTTGTCATTCTCTAGTGTCAGCACGGTCCGAAAATCTGAGTTATAACACATACTTTTTTTATTGTTATTTTCTTGTAATCAGCAAATTTAAACGTTTTTAATTATAAATTATCTATAAAGATTCACAATAAAATATTGGGCCAGAATCTCATTTCCTTAAAAAAATATTTAAGAAAATGGATGCGCTCGAAAAAGTATGGTATTTGTGTTCTGAAGTCTAATTAGCAGACTAGGGAAAATTATTATTTTCCTAGTATGGTTCACTAGTTAAAAATGCAAGCAAAAATAGCCGCAGCTTGCATGTAGCGATCATAAATTACTGCCACACATAGTAAGTCCTCTAGTCACACTATCAGATCTGCTAAGAGTGCTCCAAAATCATACTAATTTCTATTTTTACATTGCAATTTATTTTTTATTTTTTCTAATTATATTTATTTCTCTCTTGTTCAAAAATATTTTTTAACTTTAATTAATTTTTTCATATTGTTTGAAAAAAAAAATTATAAGATAAAATTATAAATTATGTAATAATTTTTTATTTTTTTATTATATTTTATTGTGAATATTTGCAAATGATTTATGATTTGAAAAGTTCAAATTTGGTGATTACAAAATAACAATATAAAAAATGTATTAGTAGGTGTAATTTATTAAAATTAAGTATAGAAGAAAAATATTATATATGATTTATTTGAATTCCTGATAAGTTTTTAGAATTGATTTATATGGAAAAAAAAAGATGTGAAACTCCAATAAATTATTTTTATGGAATTAAACGAAAAAAGTAGAATATTTAAAAATTTAATATACAGTAAAATAAATTTATATAGATATTATAATTGAATATCATTAAAAATGATAGTGCTACTAAAATATTATTAATAGAGTTTGTAAATAAAAATTAATATATAAGTTTTTAATAGGGTAATGTTATTCGCATTAGAATATGAAGTAGTATCACAATTTTAAAATTTAGTGAAAATACTATGAGAAATTATATTTATTGTGTATAATATTTAAAAAATAATTGATAAAAGTTTATAAAATATAATAATAAAATAATATAAAACGAAAATGCTATAATATGAAATTAAATATATTTATTCAAATGTTTAAAAAATTTAATAGACATTAAAACAAAATTTGGTAGATATTATGATAGAATATCATAAAAACTAATAGTGTTGTTAAATTATTAACATATTTTTATAATTAAAAAATTAATATTATTATTAATTACTCCTTATTAATTTATTTTTAGCTAGCTAATATTTTTTTAATTTAATATTTTTAGTGCAGTCCGTTATCTGGGTCGGGCCTAAACTTTTTTCTTTTTTTATATCTATAATAATTATATTATTAATAAATTATTTAATGTATATTATTTATTAATATAATAGCATTATTATGGTATATTAATTATTACAATACCAAAAATTATATTTAGATGATATTAATTTATATTAATAATTGTTATAGTATTAATAGTTTAATAACTATTAATGATGTTTTCATAAATTACATTGATGTAAGATAATTATCTAAAATAAATTAATGAGTAATTAATAAAATATATTAACTCTTTAGCACACTATTAATTTTTATGACAATCTATCACAATATCTATCAAAATTAGTTTAAAGTCTATTAATTTTGTAAACATTCTAATAAATATATTTAATTTTACATGATAAAATTTCTTTTTATATTATTTTACTATTATATTTTATAAACCTTTCGTCAATTATTTTTTAAATATTATGCATAATACATATAATTTTTTATTTTAATTTTCACTAAATTTTAACATTATGACACTACTTTATATTCTAATATAAATAAAATTATTTCCTCTATTAAAAATGTTTATATTATTTTTTATTTATAAACTTTAATAATAATATTTTAGTAATACTATTATTTTTAATGATATTCAATGATAATATCTATCCAAATTTATTTTAATATACATTAAATTTTTAAGTATTCTACTTTTTTCACTTAATTCAAAAAAATAATTTATTAGAGTTTCACCTTATTTTTTTTATGAATCAATACCAAAAAATTATCATAAATTCAAATAAATTATATATATATAATATTTTTCTTATATATTTAATTAAAACAAATTACACCCATTAATATATACCTTTTACATTATTATTTTCTTGTAATCACTAAATTTAAACTTTTCTAATTATAAATTATCTGCTAATATTCACAAAAAAATATTAGGCCATAATGGCATTTCTTTAAAAAAATATTTAAGGAAATGGAAGAGCTTGAAAAAGTATGGTGTTTTTTTTTTTAGTCCTGATATCTAACAAACGAATCAGAGAAAATTTATCGTTTTCCCGTCTAATTCACTAGTTAAAAAAAAAAAAAAAAAAAGATGTAGTAACTCACGAGCGATGGTCATAAACTACTGCCACACGCAATAAGTCCTCTTGTCACTCTGGAGGACCTATTAAGAGTGCTCCAAAATTATTTTACCACCACAATTCATTTTCTTTTTTTTTTTTAAATTTTTTACCTTATTATATTTATTTCTCGTTTTCAAAAATATTTTTCTTCTAAATTTAATTAATTTTTTCATATTGCTTAAAAGTTAGAAAGATTATAAGATAAAATTATAAATTATGTAATAAAATTTTTATTATATTTATTATAAATATTTACAGATAATTAAAAGTTCAAATTTGGTGATTAACAGAAAATAACAATATAAAACGTATATATTAGTAGGTATAATTTATTTAAATTAAGCATAGAAGAAAATATCATATATATGATTTATTTCAATTTATGACAAGTATTTGGAATTGATTTATAGGAAAGAAGAACATGTGAAATTCCAATAAATTATTTTTGTGGAATTAAACAAAAAAGGTATAATACTTAAAAATTTAATATTCATTAAAATAAATTTAAAAATATATTATAATTAAATATTATTAAAAAATAATAGTGTTTATTGTTATTAGAGTTTATAAATAAAAAGATTAATACATAAACTATAGTTGTGTAAATAATTTTATTCGCATTAGAATATGATTTAGCGTCAGAATTTCAGAATTTAGTGAAAATAGAATGAGAAATTATGTGTTTTGTGCATAATATTTAAAAATAATTGATAAAAAGTTTATAAAATATAATAATAAAATAATATAAAAAGAAAATATTATCATGTGAAATTAAATATATTTATTAGAATTTTTAAAAATTTAATAGACATTAAAACTAATTTTGATAGATATTATGATGGAATATCATAAAAACTAATAGCATTGCTTAAGTGTTAATATATTTTATAATTAAAAAATTAGCATTATTATTAATTATTCCTTATTAATTTATCTTCAGCTAGTTAATATTTCTTTTAATTTAGTATTATTTTAATGCAATCCGTCCTCTAGGTCAAGTCTAAACATTTTTTTCTATTTTTTATTTATAATAATAATAATTATATTTTAATACATTAGTTATATATTATTACATTAATATAACAACATTATTATGGTATATTAATTATTACAATACCAAAAATTATATTTAGATGAAATTAGTGTATATCAATAATTATTACATTATTAATATTTTAATAAATATTAATTATATTTTAATATATTATATTGATATAAGATAATTATCTAAAATAAATTAATAAAGAATAATTAATAATACTAATTTTTTAATTGTAAAATATATTAATACTTTAGCAACACTATTAATTTCTATGATAATCAATCACAATATCTATCAACATTACTTTTAATGTCTATTAATTTTTTAAAATATTCTAATTAAATACATTTAATTTCACATGATAATATTTTCTTTTTATATTATTTTATCATTACATTTTATAAGCTTTTTGTCAATCATTTTTTAATATTATGCATAATACATATAATTTCTCATTTTAATTTTTACTATATTTTAAAATTATGACACTACCTTATATTCTAATACGAATTAAATTATTTGCCCTATTAAAAACTTATTTATTAATTTTTTATTTATAAACTCTAATAATAATATTTTACTAACACTATTACTTTTTTATAATATTCAATTATCATATCTATAGAAATTTATTTAAATGTATATTAAATTTTTTAAGTATTCTACATTTTTCACTTAATTCCACAAAAATAATTTATTGAAATTTCACTTTCTTCTTTTTTTTTTTTTTCCTATAAATCAATATAAAAAACTTATCATAAATTCAAATAAATCATATATATAATATTTTTCTTCTATATTTAATTTAAATAAGTTACACCCACTAATAAATACTTTCTATATTGTTATTTTCTTGTAATCACCAAATTTGAACTCTCCTAATTATAAATTATTTGCAAACATTCACAATAAAGTATAAAAATAAAAAATTGTTACATAATATATGATATTATCTTATAATCTTTTTAATTTTTTCAAATAATATGAAAAAAATTAATTAAAGTTTAAAAGAAATATTTTGAAAAAGAGAGAAAGAAATATAATTAGACAAAAAATAAAAAGAAAAAAGAAAATAAATTACAATAGTGAAAATATAAATTAGTAAAATTTTAAAGCATTCTTAGCAGATCTCTAATGTGACCAAAGGACTGCTAGTGAACCATACCAGGAAAAAATAAAATTTTCTCTGGTATGCTAGTTAGATTTTAGGACACAAAAAAACACCTTACTTTCATGAATAATTTTCCAAGTCCATCCATTTACTTAAATATTTTTTTTAAACTACCAATTTTATAAAAGCCTCCAAGTAGAATGTTGCTTGACAGAAATATATTGCCCACAGAAACACACTTTAGCTGTAGCAAGATAATCTGACACATTCCTAAGGTTTTTAGTAGTAACATTTGCCTGATTCACAACATATCCTAATGTCTATGCATTGTTGTAGTATGAAACTTCAATTGAGCAGTGTAGAGAATGATGCACCCCACACTGAAAATCACAAATCACGAAAATGAGGTTCTCACCAGAACAGATAAAGAATTAAAATGTAAGAAAATCAATAATTGGCCAAGAGGCAAAGAGATACTGGCATTGTAGAAATTGGGAAGAAGATGAAGAAAATGAGAGAGAAAGCATAACACATTTCGGAATGGCTAGTAAGGTTCTCTTAGACAACAACATTAACAAAGACGGATAAGGGCTAAGCATAGTTCACAGAGTACAAACCTAACTCCAGCAATGACAAAAAAGGATGTGGCCATTAAATCTACAGATTACAATACAAAATATAATGATAACTGATACAAAGAATTGAACGATCAATTTTTAAAAAGGATTCACCAGAAAATTCAAACAATTAAGAATGACCCAAAACAAAACTATGATAAACAAACAAGTCAAGCATGAGCAAACCCCTACAACCCAATTTGATGCTTTCTTTCTACACAATTCAAATGAGAACATAATCAAGTTATAAACTATGCAACAACAAAGCATTAGGCAATAAAAGACATAATTACACAAGCAATTACTAATAACAATCCAAACAAAAATTATTGTGTCATAACAAAATGAAGTACTAACCCATTGCTCATTGTATCATATCACTATCTATCACAAAGAAAATAAAAAAAAAAAAAAAAGAAAAAAAAGCAACATATAACTATCCAAAAACCAAACAAAGAAACACATAACTATCCAAAAACCAAAGGAAAAAGTATCAAGACTTAGATAAAGAAAAGACCATACATCCCAGAAAATTGTCATCCACTAGTGTACCGCTTAAGTTCCAAAGGATTCGATCTTTTTAAGCACTACTGTAGCAAAAGGCAACAAAAAGAAAAAACACCTCCCTCAGCGGTTTGATGCTTTCTTTCCACACAATTCAAATGAGAACACAATCAAGTTACAAACTATGCAATACCAAACCATTAGGCAAAGCAATTGCCACTGACCATCTAAATAAAAATTATTTTGTCCGTAACAAAATGAAGCACTAACATATTGCTCATTATATCATATCACTATCTATCATAAAGAAAGTAAGAATAAAAAAAAGAAATCCATAACTATCCAAAAATCAAAGGAAAAATTGCATTAAGACTTAGATAAAGAAAAGAACATACATCCCACGAATTGTCATCACTGATATTATAACAACCACTGTATCGCTTAAAGTTTTCCAAAGCATTCAATCTTTTTTCAGCACTATTGCAGAGGCTTGATGCTTTCTTTTCACACAATTCAGATGAGAACATAATCAAGATAGAAACTATACAACACCAGAGCATTAGGCAGCAAAAGACACCATTACACAAGCAATTGCCAATGACCATCGCAACAAAAATTATTTTGTCCATAACAAAATGAATTATTAACACATTGCTTATTATATCATATCACTATCCATCATAAAGAAAATAAGAACGAAAAAAAGGAAACATATAACTATCTAAAAACTAGAGGAAAAAGTGGCATCAAGATTTAGATAAAGAAAGAACATACATCCCAGAAATTGTAATTCACCAGTGTACCGCTTAAAGTTCCAAAGGATTCGATCTTTTTTCAGTGCCACTGCAGCAAATGGGAATAAAAAAAAAATTCTCCCCTTGGGGGATTGATGCTTTCTTCCCACGCAATTCAAAGGAGAACACAATCAAGTTACAAAATATGGAATACCAAAGCATTAGGCAGCAAAAGACTATTACACAAATAATTGCCAGTGACCATCTAGACAAAAATTATTTTGTCCGTAACAGAAAGATATACTGACATATTGCTCATTATATCATATCACTATCTATCACAAAGAAAATAAGAAAGAGAAAAAAAGAAAAATATAACTATCCAAAAATCAGAGAAAAAGTGCATCAAGACTTATATAAAGAAAAGAACATACATCCCAGAAATTGTCATCGTTGATATTGTAACCACGACTATACCTTTTAAAGGTTTCCAAAGGATTCAATTTCCACACTACTACAAGGGCTTGATGCTTTCTTTTGTCACAATTTAGATGAGAACATAATCAAGTTGCAAACTATGCAACACCAAAGCATTAGGCAACAAAATAGACCGTTATACAAGCAATTGCTAATGACCATCCAGACAAAAATTATTTTGTCGATAACCCAATGAAGTACTTACTAACACATGGCTCATTATATCATATCATTATCCATCACAAAGAAAATAAGAACAAAAAAAAAGAAACATATAATTATCCAAAAACCAAAGGAACAAATGGCATGAAGACTTAGATAAAGAAAAGAACATACATCCCAAAAATTGTCATCGTTGATATTGTAACCACCACTATACCGCTTAAAGTTCTAAAGTAATCGTTGATATTGTAACCACCACTATACCGCTTAAAGTTCTAAAGTATCTCTCTTATTCGATCTTTTTTAAGCACTACTACAACAAATGGCAATAACCACCCAACCACCCACCCCAAGGCGCCCCTCCCCCGAAATAAAAGAGAACGAAAAGAAACAAATCAAAAAGAAATCAAAGATATTATCAGCATAGGATCAACTCCAAGTTCAAAACAACAATCCTTTCTCCTGTCCATGAATGGTAGAGGTAAGGGGTCAAGAAACCCCTCTTTTGTCAGCATGAAGAAAGAATATACATGTCTTTCTCGACAAAAGCCACAAAAAACAATAAATAAATAATGAAAGAAAACACGTTGGAGAATCGGATGATATCAACAAGAAAACATAGACTAGAAAAGATTCTGATCAACATCAACGAATACCATCCTACTTTTAAATTGAAAAAACTGATCAAATTACAATTAACCAAAAGCATGTTCAACCCAAAATGACTAATCAGAAATTAAAAATATAAGCAGTTGAATATTTGTAAAAAAAAAAAAAAAAAAAACTAAAAAACCAGTCTTACATTCTTCAATCTGGATTACCATTAAAATCATTTGAAAAGAATCCATTGATTGAGTCGAAACATAGCAGAAAAATCGCCTACGTCAAACACTAGAAATTGTACTTCTTCGAACGATGTGAACTAGAGCAGGGAGCTTCAAAAAAGGGGCAGAATTATGAAAGGAAAAAGAATGAACAACAGAGGTAGAAAATGACCATGAGAAAGAAAACATTTGACGAAAAACAAGAGTAAATTTAGAAAATACAAAAACCGTAGAAACATTCACTTCCTAATAGTCATATCGTTGAAGTTCCTTTCATGACAAGCAAAGTTATGAATAACATTTATATGGATCTTTTGATGGTTATAAAGTTCTCAAAATCTTATACCAAAATGGACAAGACACCTAAAAATTTTCCATGTATTTCTTTCTCCTTAATGCAGGAAATGGTTCGCAAAATCTAGTAGATACCAATCCCATAAAATTGAACATATTTTCAACTGAGAAGACATAAGCTTTCTCATTTTTGGGTTCCAAGATTCAAATATTTATTCGAGTTTAAAGCCTTGAATATTGTGAAAGAATTGGGATTGATGAAATTAGAAATTGAGTAATCGGAGGCAATCGATATACTGCCAATTAAAAGTAAATGTAATTAATAAAATATTTACTTATTTACTTTATCCATTTGATATTTTTATATAAAAAATACAAGAATGATAACTTCTTTTTTGTAATAGCAGATAATTAGAAAACTTCTTCATTACATATTGAATTTAAAATATAAAAAATAATAACAAAAATTTAGTAGAACAATCTCATAATTCTGTTGGATAATTGGCTTTTACTACTTTACAATATTGGAAAATTCAATATTCACACCAAAGACACTGTGATGCACACATATGACCATTTTTTTTTAAAGGGAAAGAAATAGTTATTTTCGATTTCATTAGAAAGTAGAAAAAAATCTAGTTTGGTTATAGAATAATTATAATCTTATGACCACTATGAAATTAAATATATAATATATAATATATATAGTAAAATATTAATTGTGAAAATTATAAAAGTAATTTAATATAAAAATAATATATTAAATTATATTTCAAATATTAACAGTTACATTTTATATGTGCCAAGTTATATTTAGTGATATTTTGAAATAGTTAGTATTTGGTAAAACTGAAAATTAAGTGTTGAAAATTTAAGAGTTAAATTTTAAGTATTGAATGATTTAAATGGTAAAAGTTCTTAATTGCATAATTATTTAGTATGAACTAAAAATTAAGTGTTGAAACTAATTAATCATTTTGATAATTATAATTGTTGGTAATATTATTAACAATAATTTATTATCTCTTCAAATTAATATATCTGTAATTTTATATTAATGTATTTATATAAATTTAATAAATAACATAATAATAATATAACTATTATTAATAATAGTATTTTATAATTATTTGAATTAATTAATAATTATTTTTTAAATAACAATAATATTTGTTATAATATTAATATTATATAATTATTATAATTAGTAAAATAATAATTATTATTATAATTAGAGATGAGTTATCATGCTTATATATGTATATATATTAGTTATTATATTAATATATATATATATAATTATTAATAATATATAATTTAATATCATTTTATATATTAATTTATATGACGAATATTAATTAATGAATCTTTTAGAATCTTCTCAATAATTGTTGGGCTCATCTTATGGACTTCAAATTGGGCTTCCACACCTTGAATTGAGGTTCAGTAGGTTTTATTTAAGCTTGTTGAAGATCCCCTAAAATCTACTAATTCCTCTATGATGGCGTCAACTATGATCACATCAGGAGGGCAACAAATACATTCCAATGAAGGTTTATATAAAAGATGAGATTCTTATTTCTAAAGGTATAATTGAAATTCAAACTTCTTTTTTACATAATGACACAAGTACTAGATGCCAAGAATCCAAACTTGTTACTTCCCAAAATCCAAATAATGAATTTATGATTGTGATGGAGAGTTGTGATACTACTAGCTTACATGATACGAGATACCAGCATTAGAGGTTGGTTTTAATGCTAAAATTGAAAGTCCTATATATAATGATATGTTGGTTGCAAGTAAGAATGATGATAATGATCTAAAAGGAAATAAAAAGATAATAAGAGAGAAAAAAAAGTGCACATGAGAGTAAAAAAAAAAATTGCAAGTCAAAGGAGAGATGTGTGAAAATCATAGAGAGATGCGAGATGAGAGAGGAAAAAGGAGAGTTTAAAGAGGACGCATTAAACAAATGACATGTGCATGCAAAAGGAGAAAGTAAGCAAAAGAAAAATCTTTGTGAAAAAAAGAGTGATAAAAGAAAAGCTTATTATTTCCAAGCACCCATTACCATGTTTTTGTTTAAAGGGACATATCTTACTTCTAACGATTTATATGATATTTTGTATAATGCTTTTGTGTTTCTTTTTAAGGGGTGTGAAAAATTATTTTCCAAAGAGAAGCAAAGAAAGAAAAAAGGAACTTCCAATCGATTTTATCTTTGGTCCTATGTAAAAAGAAAAATGCCATAATAAAGAAGAGCAAGGTTGAAAAAGTATTATTTTTTTTCCAATTCAATGAATGTGCATGTGTATAGGAGGCTTCTTGGGTTTTAAACTTTTATTTTATAGGGAGGTTTCTTTTGGTTCTAGATTTGTTTTTTGTCTAACAAATTTAAATCTTCCTTTTGTTCTAGGCTTTATTTTACTACTAACAAGTTTAGTTTATCTTTATCTAGTGCATTTGTTTACTTTTTAAAAGAGTTATGATTTAGTGTTTATTCATACTAGGTGGAGAAAGTGTTTTCGCAATTTATGTTTCAATTTTTTTGTTTAGATGGACAACATTTTTTCATAATAGGTGGAAAAAATATTTCAGATAGAGTTCTTCTAAACGTTTTAGATGCAATATGTATTTTCTAATGTTTCTTTTATATAGATGGAATTCTTTCAAACTTTGGTTGCATGATTTTATTCGACTTGTGTTCGACCTTGGTGGAAAGACTTCGAACTTACACAGTAAGTTTAGTATTAGATTTATCTTTATTAGTTCTTATATTTCCTTTTGTTTTAATGTATGCCAAGATTCAATGATGAATCTTTTCTAAGAAGGAGGTATAATGTGATCGTAGTTAGCACTATTCATGATTATTCATTCAAATTCCAAAGACAAATGTCAATGGCATGCTTAAAGGAGTTAAAAAAGGTTTTAAAGCATTTATGCATGTAGAAATCAAGCTTGAGATGGAGATTTAAGATAATCATATGCATGAAGCAATTAGTGGATCTTCAATAGGCCCAAATAAAACCCATTAAACCTTAATTTCATGCGTAGATGATCAATATAGAGACCTTAAGACAAACCCTTCAATTAGAGAGAAGATTCTAAAAGATTATATTTTAAGACAAAACATGTTAGGACAATATTCTATTTTAAGAAAAAAAACATGTTAGGATAAGACATTTTAAGACAAGACAAAAATTTTATGTTAGGACAAGATAAAGATTCCATGTTATGACAAGACATGATGAATGTCCTAAGACAAGAGAAGAATGATGCCTAATGGGAGACAAGATGGTTGTCCAAAACAAGGCATGATAGGGCTAAGACATATTTGGATAAGGTCAAAGTATAAGGCCAATAAGCAAGTCAAAGTCTAAGATCTTATAAGAATTGCTTAGTTGACATTGTCTTCCTAATTCTTTCATACTTCTTCTCTAATGGGTAGAATTTCATGTCCTCATTATACTTGGATTTTAATTGTTTCTTGATTAAGAGATTTTTATCTTGTAGAACTCTTAATCAGTGTTTTAATAAGATTATAAGTCACTATGTTGAATGCACCTAAGCCATATTATAAGAATTGTACTTTTTATTCTTCCATTAGAATTAGGATTATTAGCTAATGATTTGGGAGCATTTAAAGTCTATTTGGCTGAATCATGCTTAGGAATATCCTTGGATCATTCTTTTCCTTCTTCTATTAGGATCAATGTTATTTTAAACCTTGTAAGCTAATAAAAGGCTCAAAAAATGTGTATGTTTAATTAGTTAATGACAATTTTGAGTTTTTAGTAAGATTTTATTTTCTTTTTGGTTCTTGAAAGAATTTAGTGAGGTTATTAAGTGAAGACTTAATTAATTTTGCAAAACTAGTTAATTCTAGGCTTGAAATTGGCTTTAGTTAAGTTTACGTTCTTAAATTAACAAACTTTAAATTTTTATAACTTAAGTTGCTAAAAACATATTTTGTAGAGGTCTAGTTAGGATTTAAAGATTAATTGCTTGATTCTTGATAGGTCATAAGGCAAAGGTGTTAATTACATACGGGTTTAGGATAAGTTACCCATGTTCATATCACTTCTTTTACATGCAACTCTCTTTTCTTTTATGCATAATCTCTTTTCTCTCCTTTTTCCTTTATATCCTCATGACTCTTATGGTTTTTTTTCATAATTCTCCTTTTCTGCATAATTATTTCCTTTTTCTCTCATGTGCGCACATGCTCTCTCTCTCTCTCTCTCTCTCTCTCTCTCTCTATATATATATATATATATATATATATATATATATATATATATATATATATATATATATATATCATTACTTTTGCTCTCCTTATATTTACTTTATAGATAAAGAGAAAGTACATTATATTGTCCATCCATGTCAAACTCATATTGGTTAGTAAATCTATCATGCTTTATCCTATCAAATTGCCATGGACGCCCCAATAATACATGACTTGTTTGCATAGGCACAACATAACATAAAACTTGATCTTTATACTTGCCCATAGAGAAAGAAATTCTAACCTGCTTAATTACCCTTACTTCACCATAATCATTAAACCATTGCAAGTCAAATGGTTTAAAATGTTTAATGGTAGGCAAATTTGTATTTTTAATAAGATATGTATAAGTCGCATTAGTGCAACTATCTCTATCAATAATTAAAATAAAAAATTTGTTATTTATAATATTTTCTCTTTGTTTATCATCATGTTTTATTTGGGAACTTAAATAACACCTAGGAATAAAAATACCACTGCTTGTTATCTCATTAAGGTCATTACTATCACCAACATCCTTTAAAAGGGGCATGATATGAATGTAGGTAACTTGTCCCAAACCCATGTACAATGTTAATACCTTTGCCCTAGGATTTATGAAGAATCAAGCAATAGATCTTTAATTCTCATCCAAACCTCTAGAAATTGATAACCTAAATTATAAAGAATTAAAGGTTGTTTAATTCGAGAACCTAAAATTAACTATGTTAATTTTAAGCCTAAAATTAAACTAGTTTCGTAAAGTTACTTAAGCCTTCACTTAATAACCTCATCAAGTTCTTTCAAAAACTAAGAAAAAGAATAAAATGTTACCAAAAATTCAAAATTATCATTCACCAATAAAGCTTACACTTTTTAGGGCCTTTTATATGCTTACAAAGCTGTAACTAACATAAATCCTAATAAAAGAAGGAAAACAATCATCCTAAGTGTTGGACTAGGTTGGTTAAACCTAAGTCATGAACCTTTTTTGATCTTGACAATAGAGATTGATTAGTTCTAATGTTTTCATTAAATGTTGTTTTCTAGTTTATAAGATAGTTTTTTAATTGAAAGTTGGATGGAAATGAAAATCTTCAACCTTGTGAAGGTCATCCAATTTCGCAGCCTGTATCCCTTAAATCGTGACTGCGAATAAGCTATAAGGATGGAAGGAGCTAGGCTAGAGGAATTCAAGGGCGAATTCACACCTGTGACATAGCTGAAGGAAATAAGCTTGATTCATAGAGGAATTCGTGGTGGCTATCGCGTCCTATGTTGCGATCGCGAATTTCATAATGATAAAGGAAGGAACCAAAGCCACAGCCACAGCACGTCCAGTGTCCAATGTAACCATTGGATATCAAAAATCGCGAGAGCGAATTGCTGATCGCGACCGCAACTCAAGAAGTTTTAATTTCCTCATTAAACAGAGGCATTCGCGATCTCAATTACGCTCAAGGCAAAGACAACTGGTGACTGTAACTTTTAAGTAGCAATTAGAACACGATGACTATTTTTCTTGGACAACTAATGGATGAGTAACATGTGGACTAGCCGTTAGACACAGAATGGGGTTCTCTGTCATAATTTTCGACTCCTCAGTGCAAATTGAAAATTTACGATCACAACTTCTGTCTGACAAATATTTAATGCAAAATCTGTCTGACATAACTTAGAGATTTGAGGATAATTTTAAAGTAACATCTCTTTGGTGGATGTGGACTATAAATACTCCACCAAACATATGTAAATGAAAGAGAATTGGATTAATTATAAGCAAACTATTACCAATTTGCTACTCATTCTTTTACTCTTCTTTAAGTGTCATTTATTACTTGGTGTGAGCAATAAACACCATTGTGAGAAGGTCGAGAGTTAGCCTAGATTCTAAAACTCTTGTAAGAGGTTGTGATGTGAGCCTAAAAACACTTATAAGAGGTTTTTGTGTGAGCTTAGAAAACACAAGTTGTAAGGGTTTTGTGTGAGCCATAAAATACAAGTTGTATAAGTTTGGTGTGAGCTTAGAAATACTAGATTAGTTGAGTGAAATACCTAATTGTGTAGAATTGAAGAGTGGACATAGGGTTTGTTAACACCCGAACTACTATAAACCTTTATATTGATTCTTGTCATCTTTTTCTTTACTTCCTAAACACATAAATCTTCTTCTTAATTTTAAAACAACCCACCAATTTAATCCCCCCTTCTTGGTGCCCTAGGTCAACAAGCGGTATCAGATTCAAACCTCACTAAAAAGCTTAATTATGTGTGTAAAGATCATGGCGCAAGAAGGAATTCACACTCACCTCAAGCCATATTTTGATGAAAATCTATCTAGATACGAATGTGGTAGATCTATGAGATATTGTTGCTAAGGAGTAGAAGCCACCTACCAAAGTAATAGATAGAAGTGAGAAGCTAATCCCTAGAGAGGAGTAGGTTGAAGCACACGAAGGATCCAATAGCAGAAATAAAAGAGCCATGGCAATCCTTCTAGGCTTTCTCTCAAGAAAAGAAATTGGAAGGGTTGAACATTGCCTAATTGGTAATGGTATTTGGAAGGCATTGGAGAGCTATCATGAAGGCACCACCTTGGTGAAGTCTAGTCGACATGAGATGTATGTGACGAAGTGAAAGTTGTTCATGATGAAAGAGGAAGAAAACATCATATACATGACAAATAGACTTATAGCAATCGTCACTAATATGAAGAAGTTCAAAAGAGTCCTTACCAATCATGAGGTAAATTCTAAAATTTTGAAATCTTTACCTCTTGAGAAATTTGGTGCTAGAGTGTGTAGTATCAAAGAGTCCAACCCAAAAATAAGGAAGGTACCAACAGATTTCTTGATAGGCAAACTCTTGACTCATGAGTTGGCCTTAAAGAAAGATGAATAAATGAAGAAAATGAGGGGTCAAGGAGAAAATCTGAAAAATAAGAAAAAAAAGACCTTGGCACTCAAGTCCACATCTAAGGAGAAGGAAGTGAAAGTAACTTCAAGTGAAGAAGAGAGTGACAAGGAGGATAAGGAACTTGCAATGCTTTCCAGAAGAACTAAAGAGTTGATTAGAAGAAGAAAAAAAAGAAGGAACTTTAAGAAAGCAACTCCTACTCCTAAAGAGAGATCAAATGATGTCATTTGCCATGAATGTGGCCATGAATGTGGCAAGCAAGGCCACATCAAATATGATTGCCCCAAGTTGAAGAAAAAGAAGAAACGAGACAAAGAAAAAAGAAAGAGCTTCAAAGCCACTTGGGATGATAGCTCAAGTGAAGAAGATGAAGACAGAGAAGTTACAAACCTTTACTTCATGGCTCAAGAGGATTCATCCAATGAGGTAGGATCTTCACCTCACTCTTATTTAGATTTTAATGAACTAGACGATGTAGATGATGAGCTTCTAGAAGCTTTCACCATGAAATGTGACAAATATAAGTTACAAATGAAAACTTACAATAAGAAGTGCACTAAATTAGAGGATGAATTTAAATCCCTAAATAGTCTTGTAAATGAATTGAGGGCTTTAAATGAAGAACTCAAAAAATCTATGGAAAGCCTTTCCAAATCATCTTCGTCTTTAGTATCATTAAAAAAAAAAAAAGAATGACTCTTTAAAAGGAGAAGTCATTGAGCTTAGAAACTTTATTTCTAAGTTCCATAAGGGTAAGGAAGCTTTGGATACACTCATTGTATCACAAAGAACTCCCTTGATTAGGCATGATCTAGGCTTTAATGGAGCCTCTACTTATTCTACTCCCTCACTCACAACATTCGTTAAGGCCTCAACACCTCAAACTTCAAGTATTGAGGTTGTTGGAAAAAACACTAAACCCTGATTGCCTAAAGGCAAGGGAAAGGTGAAACAAAACCCTAAGCTTATTGCTAAAAAGGCCAATCATATATACATGTACAATAAAAGACATGTTCACTCAAACACACGGAGAAAAGTTACAACAACACCCATTCATATATGTTCATGCTCACACATACATCATATAGGTATGAGAAAATCCCCCACTCATAGCAAGGCAATATATAGGAGAATGACACATAGGTCTAAACTCTAATGGAACAATTGCATGAAATATAGACATATAAATGTTTATTGCTACATTAGGAAGGCTCACCTTAAGTTGGAGGATCCTTCAAAACCAAACCCCCTAGGACCCAAGTATACTTGGGTACCAAAGTAAAAATGATTTATTTATGTTGTGTAGGGGAAATTGACAGCCACTAATGAAGCAAATGATTGGCATGTGGATAATGGATGTTTAAAGCACATGATGGGCAATAAGAAGCTATTCATGGCCTTAAAGGAAAAAGAAGGTGATAATGTCACATTTGGCAACAATGCCAAGGGTAAGGTAATTGGCATTGAGACAATTGGTAAGAATGGTTGTTCTTTAATTAATGATGTTTTACTTGTTGATGGCTTACAACATAATTTGCTTAGTGTAAGTCAATTATGTGACAAAGGTAATAAAGTCACCTTTGACCCTAGTGAATGTGGAGTTACCACTTTAGTGGATAAAAATGTAGTTTTTAAGGGTGAAAGGAAAGACAATACCTATCTAATTGACTTAGACAATTTGGCTAACCAATCTTTTAAATGTCTTATGTCTCTTAATAATAAAGCTTAGCTATGGCATAAAAGGCTTAAACATACTAGCATGGAGCTCTTACAAAGCTTATCAAAAGGAAAGCTAGTGGAAGGTCTTCCAAAGCTAAAGTTTTCCAGAGATAAGACATGTGGTCCTTGCCAAATGGGGAAGCAACATTAATCTTCCTTCAAAGCAAAAAAATGTTATAAGTACATCTAGACATCTTCAATTAATTCATATGAACTTAATAGGACCTACTAGGAGTGCTAATTTAGGTCAAAAACATTATGCACTAGTCGTAGTTGATGATTACTCTAGGTTTACTTGGGTGTCCTTTCTAGCTCAAAAGTATGATACTTTTGATGCTTTTAAAAGTTTTGCAAAAAGAATTCAAAATGAAAAGGGTTACTTTATTTCTTCAATAAGAAGTGACCATGGAAAGGAATTTCAAAATGAGTCTTTTGAATCTTATTGCCAAGAGAATGAGATTTTTCATAACTTTCAACTCCTAGAACACCACAACAAAATGGTGTTGTAGAAAGGAAAAATAGATCACTAGTAGAGATGGCTAGAACTGTGCTCAATGAGTATTCTTTGCCAAATTACTTTTGGGCCGAAGCTATCAATAATGTGTTATATTGCAAATCGAGTTTTCAAAAGATCCATTCTCAATAAAAGTTCTTATGAGCTATAGAATGGTAGAAAGCCTAAGATATCATAGTTAAGAGTACTTGGATGTAAGTGCTATATATTGAATACTAAGGATAATCTTGGGAAATTTGACTTAAAAATTAATGAGGGCATATTCTTAGGTTATTCCACCACTAGAAGGGCATATAGGGTCTTTAATAAGAGTTCAATAGTTGTTAAAGAGTTTATGCATGTTGTATTTGATGAATCTAGTAAGCTTGATCTTAGGAAAGGTACTTTTGTTGATAATCTTGTAGGTGACTTTGAGAAATTAGAATTAGAGCACACTACAAGAGAGGAAGACAAGGATAATGATGAGGACAAATCATCAAGAGTAGATAAAGAACGACAACATCAACAAGAAGAATTGCCAAGTCAAGATCTACCCAAGGATTGAAGATTCTCTAAGCATCACCCTAAAGATTTAATCATTAGTGATACTTCAAAGGGTGTAAGTACTAGATCATAACTTAACATTTTAGATAATAATCTTGCATTTGTTTCTCAATTTGAGCCAAAATCTATTGATGAGGCTCTTAATGATGAGAGTTGGGTGATTGCTATGTAAGAGAAACTCAACCAATTTGAGAGAAATAATGTATGGAAACTTGTTCCTATGCCTAAAGAACACCCAATTGTAGGTTGCAAATGGGTGTTTAGGAACAAGTTAGATGAGCAAGGGTTCATCACTAGGAATAAGGCTAGATTGGTTGTAAAAGGTTACAACCAAGAAGAAGACATAGACTATGATGAAACCTATGCCTCCATAGCAAGGTTAGAGCCCATTAGAATTCTTTCAGCTTATGCATGTCATATGAATTTTAAACTTTTTCAAATGGATGTCAATAGTGCTTTTCTAAATGGTGTCATTAAGGAGGAAATATATGTTGAACAACTTCCTAGTTTTGAATCTCATTGTTTTCCAAATTATGTTTTTAAATTGAATAGAGCCTTATATGGTTTGAAACAAGCTCCAAAAGCTTCGTATGAAAGACTTAGTTCTTTTCTTTTGAAAAATGATTTTGAAAAGGGAAGGTTGACATAACATTGTTTGTAAAATGGCATAATCATTATACACTAATAGTACAAATTTATGTTGATGATATCATCTTTTATACTACTAATGAATCCCTATGTGAGGAGTTTGCTAAGCATATGACTAGGGAATTCGAGATGAGCATGATGAAAGAGTTTAAGTTTTTCCTTGGCTTATAAATCAAGCAAACCAAAAAAGGGATCTTCATCAACCAAGCCAAATACACAGGATATTCTCAAGAAATTTGGCATGGATGGATGCAAAGTAGCAAAAATACCAATGAGTACTACCATCAAATTGGACAAGATGAATCAGGTAAGACGATTGATGAAAAGAGATATCGAGGTATGATAGGTTCTCTACTTTATCTTACCACTTCTAGACTTGATATAATGTTTAGTGTATAAATATGCGCTAGATTTCAATCTTGTCCTAAGTAATCACATTTAAATGCTGTCAAAAGATTTTCAAATATTTACATGGCACATTGAATTTAGGGTTGTGGTATCCTATAGATTCTTCATTTAGTCTCATAGGTTACTCATATGTGGATTATGTTGGTAGTCTTTTAGATAGAAAGAACACTTGTGAAACTTGTCAATTTATAGGAGAATGTTTAGTGTCTTGGTTTAGCAAAAAGCAAGTTTCAGTTGCCTTATCTACCGCCGAATCTGAGTATGTAGCTGCGGGTTATTGTTGTTGCACCCAAGTACTTTAGATGAAACAATAATTAAAAGATTATAACAAAGTTGTTGATCACACTCCCATCAAATGGGATAATACAAGTACAATTAATCTTTCAAAAAATTCCATCCAAAATTCTAAGAGCAAACATATTGACATTAGGCATCACTTTCTTAGAGATCATGTCTAAAATGATGAGGTTGTGTTAGAGTTTATAGACAAATTATTAACTTACGAACATTTTTATTAAACCTCTTAATGAAGAAAGGATGAACTTCATTAAGAGAGAACTGGGAATGTTTGATGAAAGCTTCCTAAAGTGAAAAATTTAGATCATTTTACATGTTGCATTATTCCATGATTGAATGATTGTCTTGTGATGTTGATACGAACAAGGTTGGATTAGATTCCTTACCCGTATGCTTGAGAATAGTTGCCCAGATCTATCAAAACAAGTATTGGAGTTTTGATCTTCAAATCCCAGCTAGACCTCTAGAAAACTTATTTCTAGCAACCTAAGTTATAAAGATTCAAAGCTGTGCTAACCCAAATCCTAAATCAATTAAGCCAATTTAAGATCAGAATTAACAAATTTGTGAAATTATTAAGCCTTCACTTAACAATCTCACCAAGTCCACTCAAGAACTCAAGAAGAGAATTTAATCTCACAAGCAAAATTGCTAACAAAAATAATATTGATTGATTGAATTCCTCTTGGCAGAATGTGAGGGCTATTTATAGCCTTACAATGCTTAATCCAAAAC
>CATIWR010169242.1:0-33105 GCA_949677035.1 Omphalea diandra | reverse complement strand
ATATATATATATATATATATATATATATTTATATATATATATATATATATATATATATATATATATATATATATACACTCTTAGTTGTGCGTGAATTGAGAAGGGGAGAGAGAGGAAAAAAGGAGAAAATTTTATGTAACTTATACATTGATGTTTTTTTTTTTTTTTTGAAGTTTTTTATCAATTCATTGAGATTTTTTTTAAGTAAGTCAATTTAATTTATATTTATATTTATTATATATTACTTTATATTATTTTAGTTTGATTTTGATCAATTAAAATTAAGTAAATCAATTAATTTGATTATGGGTGATTTGAAGATTTCAATTAGATTTTTACTCTAATTTAAATTAGAGATTTTTCGTTGGAGTTTAATTGAGGTATAAATATTGATTTTGAATCTATATTTTTAATATATAATGGTAATTTGATGAGTTATAGAACAATCATAAATAATTAAGTGGTTTATATAATATATTTAATGATAAAAATCTTTTTAGGACAAATTTTTAGTAAGAAAGTAGAAATTTTATATTTGAAGTTAGAGATATTATTCACTATTGATTTTTTTATATGTTGCTGATTTGAGTGTCTAATTTTATAATTTCAAATTTGAGGTTGATGCAATGGTAAAAAAAAAAAAAAAAATACTTATTGAGCCTTTTTTCACAGACTGATTAATTATAAAGTTGCGTATTATAGTTCAAAAATAGTAAATGTTGCTATTTTATTCTCAAAATTTAAGTGGAGTATCCTTAATATGTTTATTATAATATATAATTTTTTTTAGAATTTTAGAGTAGCAAAGGTATTAGTTTAAGGTTAATATATATTTGTGGTTTTGTAAAGACTATCAAATGGAATAACCTATTTAAGGTTATAATTAAGAATAAAAAATGATTTTATTTGAATATGAAATTGTATATGAAATATCTAAGATATATTTAGAGTGATATATAATTTTTTTTGAAATTTTAGAACATCTAAATTATTTGTCTTGATAGAGTTTGATATAATGTTTAGTATGAACTAATAGTTGGGATAATTTTATGCTATTGAATATATGAGAGACAAATGTTATAGATTAAATTTAGAAGTTTATTCAAAATTATTTTAAATTTTTTAAATTTCTATATAAGTTATTTGGATTGAAATTAAAACTATTTTATAGGTGTTATTTTGGTGGTTAAACAATAAAACTATGGCTTAAAATATTAGATTACACATTATAAATGAAATATGTTAGTTAATTATAAATCACAAACATATTAATACTTTTATAGTTAGAATTACAATTCAAATCAAATTTTATGTATTAATTATATGTTTTAAAATGTAATCATATGGTGATATAAGTGGTGTAATCGATGGTGAACCAATTTATATGAACTTCGCATTGTTGCTTATATTTAGATGAGTGATTATATGAATTCACTTCAATTAAAAATAAATAAATAATTGTATAATTAAATTGATGTACATGTTTGCTTATGTGATTAGAAGTCGAAAAATAATTGCATATGTTATATGTGTATATTTGCGCTCATTTTATTTATTGAAAATTATTTTGTCATGTGCAACGTAATAGTTGTTATGCGTCATGTTGGGGAAAGACAAAAACTTAGACCTCATGTTGCACGTGAATCATATGTATATGTGTATGCAGGGGTGAGCAAAAATCGGACCCGATCAAAAAAATTGATTGAATTGAGTTGGTTCATTTCGATTTTAATTTAAAAAAAAAAATTGGTTTTCTATTTTTTAGGCAAAAAATTTGAATTAACTGAAATTATTAATAAATCAAACTAATTTGAATCGAATCATATTTAAAATACTTAATCAAATCAAACTTTTATAGGTTTAGTTCGATTTATAAGCATATAAATTTTGATTTAATCGATTCAGTTAATTCAATTTTTTCAAAAATTTTGATTTGATTCGATTTTAAATATATAAAATTTGATTTAATTGATTTTGGTGAAAAAAACTTAATCGAATTAATCGAACTAACCATTTGGTCAATTCTATGTTTATATGGATATAGATTTGTGAAGGATGATTTGGTGTATACACCATAGTAACCCTAATTGTACATATGTTAGCTACAAATCTCTATATATTATATAGCAGCTACAAAGGGCTATATGTTATATGTTGGCTACAAGGTCTATACATATTGCTTGTTCAGTTCTATCTTAGTCTTCACCATATATGTGATTTTGTGAAACTAATTGTTATTTTTAATATATTTGATGTTATAAGAGACTTATGATGTTTACTTGAATTCGATCATGTGATGTATTTATATATTAGTGTTATTATTTATTTATTATTTTTTTGTAAAATTCATAAAGATTAAATTGTTTCCTGCTTCATACAATGTCTTACTATGCTATAGTTATACCCCATCACAACTCGGTTTTGCAGGTTTTGTTTAATATAAAAGCAAGACTACTTATTTCTCCAAACTAAGCTATTGATATTTATAATTATATTTTCCTTAAGTATTTAATTATATTTTATTAGATTTATTTTCTCATCTTTAGTAGATAATTCCTACAAATTTTGAGTGTAATTTATTTATTTTAAATATATGAATATGTTTGATAAATTGTCATTTATACAATAAGAATATATTAGATTTTTTTTTGTATTATATTTCGCTTCTGCCTACTTGAAAATTTATATTTTTTTTTTATTTTATATGTACATGTTGTTAGTGAAGTTGAGACCACTGTCTTAACTTCATGCCGATCATAACCACCAAATTTGAGGCATGACCGTCATCCCCTCATATACAATATCAGTCTTCAAACTATCTGAAGTGTTTTGTTTTTCCATAAACAATATCCTTAGCAGGTTTTGATAGAAAAAGAGAGCCTAATACTAATAGCATTCTTTGGTCAAGCTGTGAAAACTTTACAAAATAAAAAAAGATTAAAGGCATGGATTTTCATGAGATGGAAATATATAATATTGCATGTTGAGGAAGTAGATCTAGAATCTTAATCAAAATCCTCAATCTTTTTGGGGCAAGGTTATAAAAGCAAAATATTTTCCTCATTTGAATATTTGGTATGCAAAATAAGGGAATTGTCCATCATAGATGTAGAAAAAGCTTGCTTGAAGCCAACGATATTATTAAAGAAGGCATTTGCTAGAACATAGGCAATGGCAAATTTGTTTTGATTTGGGATGATGGTCGGATCCTCCAACTCAAAAACTTCAACATCAATTCTACCATACCAAGGTTGACCTCGTTAGCTTTAACTTCCATAGTTGGAACCAATCCTTGCTCTATAGTCTCTTTGACAAGGAAAAAGTCCAAACACTTAATTACATTCAAATTTGGCTTCATCAAGTTCCATACATAATTATTTGACATTATGAAAATTTAGGCTCTTACTTTGTTAAATCTTGTTATCACTAGCTAAAAGAAAAATGCCCAAGCTTCTGCTTTTCATCCTCCTCTAGCTTATCTACAGCCAACCTAGAGGTGTAGTCCAAATTTGAAATTTTAAGGTTTTTCATGAAGTTCAAAATTTTCTATGGAAGGCTTTATCAAATTGCTCACTAACCTAAGAAAATCTATTCAAAAAGTTAGGCTAGTCATTCTCCCATTTGCAAATGTACATATGAAAGTACAAAGTACATATTATTTTTTTGGTACCACTCCAAGGCAACATGGTTCATATGCAATCTTAATTACATTCCTGATGAAAGAGGTTTATGCTCTTTCACTAAATGGTGGCACACGATATTCTTATAATTCAAGAAGTTTGACAAAAGGCAAACTCTTATCTAACATAACAATCATCTACTGGTAAATTTTTAAAATTCACAATGAAGCAATCTTTGAAGGCAAGTCTCTAGATTTTGACAAATCCTTTGGGCAAGCCCAATCACTATCATCAAACATTTCTAATCTAATTGTTCTATTTGTTTCACTTCCCTTTCCTTCTCCTAAAACATCCACAATCATTGTATTAGGCAAAAACAACAAAGACTCTGTAATTAATAGCATACTAATAAAGAATTTTTTGTGACCCTGCTTTGAAAAGTGAATCTATAGCTTTAAAAGAGGTCATCTTGCTTAAATATCCCTAATTTTATTGTATATCATTTTTGAATTTGAATAATGGATATAATTAATTTGGCCATGAATATCAATTGGAATGTTGATTAGTTATAACTAATATTCACTATGAATTTTTTTTTTTTTGTATCTTTTCATCTTAATCTTATTTATAGATTAGCAAACAAAGCAGTTGATTACATTACAAAAGGGCATAATTTAGAAAGTTGTAATCTGTAGTGAATCTCTAACCCCCTTTAATTTTTTACAACTTTTTTGTTTTTTAATGTCCTTATAATTTTTTCTTAATGAATTCCATTTTATGTTAAAAAGAAAAAGATGGTTGCTTTTAATTTTCCCGTGAAGTTTTATTTTTTCCTTTTTTGTCTTTACATATTTTCATAATTAAAAAACTCAAAATAAGTCATGGGTTTGTAGTTGCATTGAAATTTGATAGGTATGAGTTTTGTCATTCTTATGATTTTATATTCGACTCGAATTCAAATTAGTCTCATATTCAAAATAGTATGAAATTATCAAATGATTTTTTTAAAAAAAAAAACCAAAATGAACTTTACATAGGTAACGTTATGTTAAATTTAAGCGTTTTGTGGTTGGTCAAAAATGAAAAAAGTCAATATAATATATATATATATATATATATGTTTTACTATTGATTAATCTTCATATCAACTCTTACTTTTAATCCATAAAAATACTTTAAAACTAAATTAAACGCATATTATTAGGGTAAGCATGATTAGATCCAATTCAAAAAATTTGAAAATCTTCAAAATTGGACTAAACATTTGAAAATTTTAAAAATAAAAAATCGATATCGTCCTAAATTTTTAGTTCGGTTCTTTACAAATTTTGGACGGTTCAGTTTGATTATTCAATTCTTTAGAGACAATTAAGTTCAGTTCGAGACCAATTCATATACTTTATTATTTCAATTTATTAAAAATTAAACTTTATATTTTTAATTTTCATGAACCAAAATAAAATAAATTATATGTTTTCCCTTTTAATAATTTAAGGACTAAAGTATAATTTAATACATTATAACTAATAATTTACATATTAAATATTAAATTAAATTTTTAATGTTTATTATTACTTTATAATTATTAATTAGTCTAATTATTAATAATATATATTAATTGAGTGAGTTAACTAATAAAATTAAAAATTAAAAAAAGATATATATAACTACTGTTCTATTCAATTTTTCAGTATGAGATGGTTACAATATAGTTTGTTATAAAATCTCTAGTACCATCTCATTTAAAAAAATCGATATAATTTGATTTGAGTATTTTACTATTTACATTAACGATTTTTAGTTTTGGTTCTGTTTAATTCAGTTATTCGATCCAATTTGAGAATCTTCGAACCTCATTCTTACACTTATATATTATATTAAAATGTTTAAGATTTTTAATATTAATTTAAAAAATAATATATATTTTAAATTATCAATTTAATCTCATTAAGTATTAAAATAAAATTATAAATAAAATCAAAACAAATATAAAATTTTATTTATTTATTTATATTTTGTAAATGTACAAAAAAATTTGATAAATTATTATATAATATAATAACATATGAATTATATTTCATACATTTTAATCAAAATTTTAAAAAATATTATTTACTTTATATATATATATATATATATATATAATAGTTTTTAATAGGTTGTTACTATTTTTACATCTGAATAATAAATATTTATTATTTTTGATATAAATATTAATTATAAGTAAAAATGTTTAAAACGATTAAATTTTTAATTTAAAGATTAAAAATATAGTAATTATAACGGTATAAAAATGACGAAACATTATATCTATATATATGTATACATGGTAACGCGAGCAGGTCAACAAAAAAAAAAGAGACTCACGGAAACCCAAGTTTAGCCTCGTAAAAAGTATCATCATCTTCTGTTCCTCTTCGCAACTCAAAAAATGGCATCGACAACTGCAGTGGCCTCTCGAGTCTCTAACTTAAATGGGCGTAGTGATTGGAAGAAACCTAACCTTTCTTCGTTCCCTCTTGGTAATCTCTCTCTCTCTCTGTCGTCTGTTTGGTTGCTGATAAAATCGAGCATTCCATCACATACTTCAATTTTAATCTATAAATTGCTCATTGCTATTAGTTGAGTTTACACGTTACTTTGTATTACTAATTTAGACGTGTTGTGTAAGGCTTGTTACCATCAATTGATGATTTGATTAGAATGGGATTGTCACCTAACCATTATAGTAAAGTGAATCTTATCTTTGCCCTTGTAAAAGAAAAAAAAAAAAGATTGACTTGCTATTCGGTAAATAGAAGTTTTTTTTGGTTGGATGGAGCAAGGTATAATAAAACAACTGCAACTTTAAATAGAATATGAAAGTTTCTTGTTGAAATGAACTTAATGGATGGAAGTAACTCAATTTTGGGTATCCATTGAATTTGATTGGATTATGGGAATGGGTTATGAAGCAGACAGAGAAAATGTGGATGCCAAGAAGGGGAAAAATGGTAAATGAAAGTGCAAAAGTAAGGAACTCATTTATGCACATAGTATTGTTGGAACAACTTTCTGGAGCATCTCTAGCACAGTTTTCATTGATTTCTTGACATCTTTCCATGTACTAACAGATGGGTTGAAACACCAGTTCTGGCATTTTGCTGAATATCTATGGTTAATGAGGAACCAAAGAAAGTCTATTGTTTGTTTTATCTTCCTTATTTGCATATAAACGCTGGCTAGTGCTGCTTATGAATGAATGTTTGCAGATGTTCATTATCTAGTGCTGCTTATATTGCTCTTTGAATTGATTGATAATCATTTTTTTGTAGTTTTTGAAGCTTAATTTTTTAGATACGTATGTTTAGCTCTCTCTCTTTCTCTCTCTCTCTCTCTCTCTTTCTCTTTTTGGATAAATCAGCAAAGAATATATTGAACTAGACAAGAAAACAGCAATACAAAAAGAGAGCTCACTATATCAGCAAGCTGAGAAAACAAACTCAACAGCAAACAGCCCCTATCTTTACAACCAAGACACTAATTACAGTTAGGCACTTTGACAGTAACACTGAATTTAATTTGGCGTACAACCTCCCTTACCGTGTTACGCTTTTGTTGGAAAATCTTCAAATTTCTAGCTTTCCAAATAAAATGAACTGTGGTAGTAAAAGCAATTCTCCTTTTCTTACTCAGAACTGACCTGCCACCAGCCTTCATACAGAACCAATAAAGTTCTCCAATCCAAGACAATTGATGCCTCGTAGTCTGACACCAGTCGAAAATGGTCCTGCACACTTATTTGAAAAAACTGCAATCAAAGAATAGATAAGAAATGGTTTCAACATGATTAAAACACCATTCACAATCCTTTGCATCCACCATTTGCCATTTATAAGACTGAATCTTTGTATGGAGTTTGCCTTGCACAGCTAACCATGTGATGAAACTACACCTGTGAACATGACTAACACTCCATAAAGTTTTGTACCAACAAACCTTCCTGTCAGGAACTCTAAGCAAATTCCAGGCACTAGCAGTAGTAAATACTCCTGTCTCGATACCCCTCCATTGAATGACTTTTGAGGCTTTCTTAAACTTTACTCACTTTGTGCCTCTCTAATATTTTTCTTAAAAGAGAAATAAAAAAGAAAAAGAAAAGGTGCTTTAGTGTACCTTATTGAATAGTTTTCTAGACATGTCAAATTTTGAATTTCAAGTTTTCTAAATGATTTAACATGTTATTGTTGTACACCAGTGTTTTGTTTAATTTATGTGAAAGTGAAAGTGCTGTTAGTAGATAATGCCATATTGTGATTAACAACTAATTTTTTTAATTGTCAGCTATCGTTATTGATATGTATACAAAATTACAAATACTTTTGGTTGATAATCATGTGCTTGTGCCATGTGTTAGTGATTTCTGTTTTGTCCAATTGAATGAATGGGGAATATTATGGATAAAGAGAACTT
Organism: Omphalea diandra; assembly: GCA_949677035.1. Lineage (NCBI taxonomy): Eukaryota > Viridiplantae > Streptophyta > Magnoliopsida > Malpighiales > Euphorbiaceae > Omphalea > Omphalea diandra. The sequence continues at coordinate 25,033 of CATIWR010169242.1, read as the reverse complement.
TTTAGTGCTCAGTTTTCCTATGTATAGGATGTTAGCTGTCTGCTTGTCCATTTTCCATTTTGGATGTTGTTGAATGGATGATAACTGTTTGTTGTCCCGTTACTCTCAGGTAACATAAGCTTAAATGTGAATCTAGTTGGTAAGCAACTTGTATCTCAGACTGGTCATTGGAAATCTGGCCATAGTGGTAGATCTCTCAGGGTACATGGCTTATTTGGAGGGAAAAAGGAGAATAATGAAAAGAGTGATGATGCACCACCGAAGGTCATTGTGCTCTCTTTTCTTGTAGTCAACTTTACATACAGAATTTGAATTTAAGTTTCTTTCAATAAGTAAATATAGTTTATATTGCTCTTATATTGGAGATCGGACAATCTGTTCTTTATTATCTTATATGGAATTGCATTTTTAATTCTTTTCTTCTTGGGATAGTGTAAATTATTTACTTTGAATAACCTAAGACTCTGTACTTATCCAATTATTTTGAAAGTATTGTGCAAATTATGTCATTAATTTCTATATTTAGTTAACCTATTACTTGGCGTAATCATTCAATTATTCGCTGCACCAAGTGGGGCGGCAAAATATTGAATAGTCCTTGAATTCTAGAAAATAGTACATTGGTTATGATATGATTGACTATGAGCATGCATGTTGCATGATAGATGGAAATATTTCCTTGGCATTGCAAAGAGATCATTATCATTTTCGTCATTAAGGATTATTTGATACACTTGCTAAGGGTGAACTTAAAATCTGAAGGCATCTGTTACTTACTACTTCAAACCATTGATAAATATTGAAACTCATGAGTTTTAGACCCCTTGCTTTCATAGTATTGGCTTGAGTATGTGTTGCTTTTAACCTGGCATATTTAACTTACTGCTGTACGAGCTTCATCCTTGCATGTTGAAGTTGTTCATCATCTGTGATTATTTGTTTCACTCAGAACTCCTTGAGCCCTGGTAATATTTTCTGTAGTTATGGTACTTGCACTTTTTGTCGTATACTCTTATTTACATGAAAAACAGAGGTGGTGATACCTGTTCTATCATTCATTAGAGGCTAACATTACTTCACTCGAATTGATTTTAGGCAGGAATTCTCGGAAACATGCAGAATTTATATGAGACTGTGAAGAAGGCACAGATGGTTGTCCAGGTTGAGGCAGTTAGGGTGCAAAAGGAACTTGCTGCGTATGGCTTATACATTAAAGCAAGTCTTATCTGAATTTTTTTGCTGCTTGTATGAATTTCTTAGTTTGGTCCATCCTTTTTTTTATTCTGTCTTGCAGAGCAGAGTTTGATGGTTACTGTGAAGGTGAGCTAATTAAGGTATGCTGATCCCTGTGTTCTCTCTATGTGTATGTGCTCGGGGAAAGCATATGCATGTGAATGTTCACATAGAGGCACATACATTATCGAGTGTGATTGGAATTTGTGCACAAGATTCATCTGCCAGTATTATTCTATTGTTTCTGGTGTTTGGAATACAATTTGCACTTTTAGTGGCTGTCATGTTGGAAATTGAAGACTGAGTTTGATTGGCATAATGTCAACTATGTAGTACGGAAATGGAAATGCGAAAATGGGGAACAATATTTTTTTAAAAATTTATAAATGGAAACCCAGGAGAAATGTGAAAATAAGGAAACATAGAAACGTTTCCAAAACGTGAAAATAAGGAAACACAGAAATGTCTCCGAAATGTGAAAAGGTAACTGAAAAAAAGTTTTCGAACTTAATAGAATGTCAAAATATACTTTAGCTTTAAATTACATGAACCTTGAACAGACCCGTACTGCAAATATTGCATTTTGGCCTTATTATTTGATTTATGGTAGGATAAAGTGACTTAAGCAACCAGCTGGTTCTTTTTAGGTCAAGCATTATGGAACAGAGGTGAAATTATAATGACGATGGAATGAAATAGAGATTGGATTTTTATGATGCAAAATTTGTATTTAGAAAATGATATGTACTTCTTCTTAACAAAAAGAACGCTATGAATACGAAAGTTAGTGAAAGTAATAGTGGACAATAAGGAATATCTAGTTGTGCTTAGTTGCTTTGTATCTGGAGTGCTTGTCATTTTGATATCTTTTGACTGTTAAAATATCTGGATCATATTTGGAAGGAAGAAGCAATGCTGTATGGTTATCAGTATTGCAAAGTTTAGTGCATCTCTTCATTGGATTCAACCAAGTTTGGACCTTGATGTTACTTTCCAGGTAACACTATCTGGAAACCAACAACCTGTGCGCACAGAGATCACTGAGGCTGCGATGGAATTAGGTCCAGAAGTGAGTACATGAAGCTCACTTGACTTTCTACAATTTTTTTTTTGTTTAATAGATAATGAGGGAATTTTGACTGTTGATATAAATGATTGTGTCCGTCCTGGCTATGATAAAGAAACATCGATACAAAATATGATCAGTATTTTAATGCATTCCCTGTGCCCTACTCACTTTTGGATTTGCAATTCATCTGCATATTGTTTGCAACATGCATTAATTATAAAAGAAAAAGAACTACAAATATTGATATGGTTAAAATCCTATAATGCAGCTCTTTATATCAAAAGATGTGAAAAGTGTTTCTCTCTCTATCTGATGAGAAAAATGGGGCCATTGTGATGAAATTTGCATATGGTAGACTGCTTAGATATTTAAGAACTTGCATAACATGCAACAGTATCATTAATGTATAACAGCTACTTGTTTATAGAACAAAAATACATAAAATCGTAGACCAAGTATTAGTGCACAGAAAAAGTGGTTAGGCTTGAGGCAAACTTCAAAAATTTGTTCACAAATTTTCTGCTGCATTACTTATAACTCAGGCAAGAACATTTATCTTCTGCTGCTCACAGTTGCAAGTAGTAAAAGTTATTTTAAGAATAAAAGAACATGGTCTTGGCCGAACAAGTTGGTGGATGGGCTAATGATTTGCGACAAGAATATGGATGCTATTTGAGATTGCTCTTTGGACTTATATTTTAGAACACATGCGGACAATCTAACTCAGGTTTCTTCTCACATGCAGAAGCTCTCACTTTTAATTAATGAAGCATACAAGGACGCACACCAAAAAAGTGTCCAGGTGACCTCCGATTTTTAATCAAAACCTTTTCTTCATTTGTTACAGTGCTTACTTGTGCTTATTTTGTTTCTCAGGCCATGAAAGAAAGGATGAGCGATCTTGCTCAAAGCTTAGGAATGCCACCAGGCCTCAGCGAGGGATTGAAATAATGGTGTATTCCTTTCTTACTGGTCTCTGAAGTGAGCTTAAATTTTGTAATTGACCCAGTTAGAAGAGCTTGTTTACATTGTGACAAAATTTATTGATCTTAATGATCATTTAGATGTTAATGAGGGAAAATATTTGGAACTGTTGATCTTTATTACTGCCACCGGAGTACTGTTTGCTAAAGCAAGCCTTTAAAATACAACCTCAATCACCGTGAGGAAAATACAGCAGAAAAGGAAACTGATAGATGAAGTAGATTTGGGTAGCTCAATTATGGTGAGAATTGGATGACCTTATAATATTATAAGGATGTAGAAGCACAATCATTGTTTATCTGCAGTAGAACACGAAACATCAAAACAAAATGGCTCCTGAAAATGATCTCCCTGGAGAAGTGGAGGTGAAAATATATTCTTAATTTTGTTTCTTGCAGAAAACCACAAGTTTCTCTTTTTCTTGCATTAGAGATTCTACAAAATAGATGCTATATGAAAAAAAAAAAAAAAAAAAAAAGACTCCGTATCCATCTGATATAGAAGTTGGTCTGTCAATGAATCAGAATAAGAAGATATTGTCGAAGAAACATAAATTGTACTTTGAACGAGTGAATTAAGCTATCCTAGCTGCTTCAACCATCATTTTATGGGGAAGAAGGGTTTGTGGAGTACTCCAGAAAGTGACCTTCTTGAAGCAGAAACAAATTACTCTTCAAATATTCTGTTGTTTGTCTAAACGAATGCCTGACGTCAAGATTTTGGTAATTCTTTTCCGGCTAAGAATGATCTGAAAAGAATGAAAGCTCGCCTTGGTTGAAATAATGGAACTTCGTGGCCGGCTCCTCTTACTGTTGCAAAGGTTAGCCCATTGTAAACTTCTGTCCATCCTCCAACCTATTAAACACAAATTGACAAAGTCATTTTGGATTATTTTCCCTCCAAAATAGTGACCATTGTATACGAAATTATCTAGGACAAACATTTTGCAAATGCAATGTACCTGGTTGCCTGAATACCAAGGATACCATCTTGTTTTAACGGTGAGGTTGAGGCGGCTGAGGGCAAACCTAGTGGCAGTCACAGGAACAACAGAGTCCGTGTCACCACTGCATCAGAGTAGAAAACTTGATTATACAATAGTTAAAGTTACTCCCCCTTGCATGCCGCAAACTTCTAAAGCATATGATGAAATTGTGATTATGTTCTTATTTCAAAACATGCTATAACCTAAATTGGATGTAATGCACACTTTATTCTTGCTATTTTATGAATATTTATGCATTTATAGTCTGTAAGTTTTTATAAAAAAACAATATCTTATTATATCTGAATTTCTCTCTTTTTTTTTTTTCTAAAAAAAAGACACTTGTCATTCAATTGTTTAACAGAGCTTTAGCATCTATTCCAACGACCAATATAGTAGAGTGGAGATCATACAGTAAAATAATTGTAAGGGTCAAGATCAAGAAAATGTTTCACATATCTCTGGTCAAACAGCCCCTAACATGGACAGTCAAATACTCAATCCAACTTTAATGGTCACACGGCCTTTCAATCTACAGAAAACAATTGCAAAGGCAAATCGCAAGCATCCTCATTTATGTGATTGGACATCTCCACAAAATCCGGTTTGGCTTAGTGCAGTAAGACCATGTAGCAGTAGCTAATTAGCTACTGTATCTAGCCCTCATTCATTAGGTTTAAAAGGTTGGGTTTGAATTGGACACTGAACAAAATGAAACAGTTTACATATTGGAAAAAATTGTCCAAGTGGCAATTGAAGAGCAGGTTAGAACAAGAAATGATAAATAATTTACTGCAATAATTTAATAACTAATAAATAATTTACTTCATAGAATAAATGCCATGATAAATCTAATAATGTGGCAATTTCGAAGCTTATAAGTTATACGAGTCAAATTATCCTATATTTATACCCAACATTTACAACCTTAGAGCGTATACTCTTTCTTGTAGAATATTAGTAGCTTCATCCATGAATGAATAAAATATATTGTTATCATCAGTTACTATTCTCATTAATGAATTATAAAAATTGGTACTATAACTGTGAAAGTTGTATACTGCTAGTTTACCTGAAAACCCAGATTCTTAGACCAGCTGCAATTAGCTCCTTGTATATAGGTAACATAGAAGATTCAGAATCCTTCCAGTTCTTGATGAGCACGTCACTGCAAATATGTAGACAAGATTTTCTTATCATATCATTAGATGATACATATATATATATATATATATATATATATATATATATATATATATGCATAGGAAAGTAAAATACCTGCAGGCAGTCCATTTATAAGGAATTCCTGTAACATTTGCATGCATTGCCTTCTGCACTTGAGGTTTGTTATAGTATTTCTCTGCATAATTCTCAGTGCAAGGATCATAACCAGCAACCCTTCTGCGCAGAAGCGTATTTTTGAACCTTAGTGACCTTACTGCTGTAGCATTTTGAAGCTGCATACAAGCTGGTGTATATATGCTGTATTGATCAATATCGCCAAATTCATGATTCATTGCATAATTCAATGCATCATCACATTTTTGAGATGTCTTATTGTCTTCTTTGAAGTTGCAGTGGTCAAGAATTGATCGATACGACCTGTCTGATATCATTGCATGGCTCCACCAGAATGTAACGGTTCCAATGCTGTCGCAGTAGCTATCTGTGACAGCATTCCCCACCTGCATACATGATAGATTTCAAATGAAATTTCAAATTACAATTTTTTTTCTAATCAGAAGTGTGCCATGTTCTACTTACAATGAATCCTTTGAGATTGATGATGGGATGCGAACGCCCGATATTATAATCATGGATTTTCTTTGCCAACTGGGGAACATAATGCCCTGGTGAGAATTAACAAATTAATATGATTATAATCAAAGAATCAATCTAAAACAAAGAGTTAAATTAAGTTATTTGGTAGATTTGGCAACCTAAGCACCTGCATAACTTTCCCCAGCAATGTATAAATCTCTATATTTGTATTGAGGGAATCTTGAAAACCATCTGATGAGAAAAACTAGAGCATCCTCAGCTGAGACACAAGAATAGTTACAGATTTCCATTGTTAAACAACAGCTATATATAAAGATTCTTTTTTCTGTAGATGATGATGTGTGAGGTGGTACTTAATTAAATACCTGTTCTTTTGTCACCAGAATCTTTAAGATCAGAGCTTGTATTTGTGTATGAAAATCCTACACCAGCAGGTGACTCCAGGAAAAGAATATTTGCTTCTGTAAGCATATAAATTTTCAATCTTACCATTAAAAAAAAAAGATAGAATCAGAGGGAAAAATAATTTTTTGCATAAATGATGTTCTTGTTATTATTATTAATAATTTACCTGTGTTCCAAGAATACTTATTCAGATAAAGAGATGAACCAGTTTTGTGAATCCTAAATGGTCCAATTTCCTCTGATGCTCCATATGCCACAGAGGAACAACCTGGTCCTGCATATTACTCCATGTGAAATGATAAAATATTATAAGAAAGACCACTCTGGATTTCTCTTTATTTATTTATTTATTATAAAATATTATAAAAAAAAAAAAGGACTCTGGATTCCTCTTTATTTATTATTATCATAAATACGACTTAGGAGGAATTAATTAATTAGTCTTATAACTTCTAATTAACAGCAATCAATAATAACGTAGCAAAGTGAGAATAATGTCATGATTCATGCTCATGTACCTTAAATTTGGAGTGGATTTAGACCTAACCATATATACAAAATGTTATCAATATCCAATTATTGTTTTAGTACATATTTTCACAGCGAAATTCGAGTTACTAATTTTTATCTTATTTATATTTCAGGAGATAAACAAGAAAGCACTGCAAAAGAAGCCAAAACAACTGAACCCTAATCACAATAATGTATAATATCAGCAGGAGGCATGATATCTAATAAGAAAATTGGTGAAGGGGCACAAGAAAACTGGCCCAGCTGTTCCAGCTCCACTAGTACTGCTACTAACTGCATCATGCTTCTCTCTTCCACATCCTGTACTGGGTCACAAGCTGAATTGAGGTAGTGGGGGCAGGGCATGTGTAGTGGAGCAGATTGCTAGTCAAATAAGTCATGACTATTGCTACTTTTAGTTTTTTTGGTGTGCCAAAAATTTGAAAGAGTGGAAGAATCTGAGTAATTAACGCTCATGTTGACTGAAATAAATTCCTCTTTAATAGTAATTATTAAAAAATAATTTTATTCAATTAAATCTCTAAATTTGATTTTTATTCTACTGTAATTTATAGACCACATTTTCTTATAATTTCTTACTCTAAATCGATTATGTGTTTTGGATTCTTATTTTAACTCATAAAAATAAAAATTCAAAACTCTCTCGTGAATAAAATTTCCAATTAATTCAATAATGGAATAAAAATCATTAAAAATAAATTAATAAACTATAATAAAATCAAAAGTTAATAATTTAATTAAACAAAATTATACTTTAATAATCACATAAATTCTGGTCGTAATTTAATGACTATCTAAATAATCTTAAAATTAAAATTTGTAACGTACTAATGTCTTATACTATGAGACAGAAACATTAGCCAATGACTAATTATATTATATTTTCCCATATTAGCCTACAAATCTATATAATGAACTGAAATTTTCTTTTTTGTCGTTCAAAGCAAAGATTATGTATATATGCTACTGATATTAAGTATACCAGCATTGGTTGTTTGCTGGATTAAAAGACAATGGAAGCAGCCAAAATAACTTGACCTTTATATACACATTCCATTCTTTTCACAAACACACTAAAGATGTCTCTGAAATAATCTGCTTAGAACACAAACACATAAAGATGTCTCTGAAATAATCTGCTTAGAAAAAACCCAATTTTCAATTATTTGCTCTAAAAGCATATATTTAATACACTTTCTCCTTCGATGCCATGCCATCATATGCTTACATTATAAAATTCACATTATGAATTAATTAATTACTTATCAATGTTCTCAGGATTAAAAATAATAATTTTCCTCCATTTCTTGTCACAAAAAATAATCATCAAGACCATTTTCTTCTGAGCCCTGAATATTCGCATGCGTCAAAGACAATAACAGGCATGTGGAAGAGAGAGTTACAATGCATAGGTCATTTTCTCTAACTCCTTTCTGTTCCTTCTTATCTCAAGTCAACTAAAAGAAGCGATTAAAATATATATATATATATATACACAGACATGTATATACACGGCAAAAGTTGGTTCACTTTTTGGTGCAATTTTGGTGTTTTCTTAACCTAGAAAACATACAATACATACAGAAACAAAAGAAAAGTGAATAATATTTGCAGTGTTATCATCATCTTTATAAGGTATTGGAGTTGTTCTAGAGATGGAATAAAAGTCTATTATAGAAGGAATAAAACCCTAAATATATATAAAGACAGAGAGAGATCACGAGGACACATTTGTGTATGTTAATCTTTGTGTGTTTGTGTATGTTAATTTTTGTGGGTTTTGGTTGACAACTAGCTACATTTTTTTTTTTTGGACAACTAGTTTTTAACTTTGCTTTATTGTGGATAGTGACATCGGCACATTTTAGTGTTGATTATAGGGTTTTTCTAACGTGAACATACAGCTGATGGGTGTCTCAGATGATATGGCACTGATCCCTAAAGACAGTGTACGTGTGTGTATCAAGAGATGGAGCGGGGCACGTGCAAGAAGCTAAGGCAATAGATGATGGAACTAGCTATGCCTAGGCGTGCATGTTTCATCCATTGACAGAGGAAGAAGATACAAGGATATTTTTTTGTCTCATCATTTAGCCATCAGTGCTGTTAATATTTGCCACACTACATCTAAACTACTAAAATTGAAAATTTTCATGGTTTTTTTTTCTTTTCTTACATTAGAAATTAATTAAGATTTGAATCTCGGAACTGCAATAAGCCGTTAAGTTATACTAACCTAAATGGGAAGATAAGCTAATAAATTAAACTTAGTCAATTACTTGTATTTTGATTAGATATAAGTTAAGTTTATGTTTAAACACAGAAATTTTACATTCAAACTTGAAATAAATAACATTTTAGTATCATTGTTTTTATTTATTGTAATCTACACTTCAATTTGCACTCAGTAGTTAACAAATCAAAACAAAAGGCAAGAAACAAAAGGTTTATGGAAGAGAATGAATTAATTACTAACCTCCATTGAGCCAAAGAACAAGAGGTTTCTTTTCAGGAAAAGAAGTAGCTTCGGTCAACCAGTAGAACAATGCACGCCCATGTCTCTCATTAACGGTGACATAGCCAGAAAACTGTGAAAATGTGACTGATGGTTGACCAGGAAGAGCTGAGATTCGATCTAGCTCTTGATCTTCCTGTTCGGTCAAAGAAACAATGGCGTTCATTGAAGAAGGTGATAAGAAAAGCAATAAAAAGGAGACGAAGATGAGATGGGTTCTTGATTGAACTCCCATTGCACTTTCCAGAAGAAAATAATTTAATGTATATCTCTACTTACTTCTGTTACTATTACTACTACTATTATTGTGGTGATGATATATATATATATATATATATATAAGAATGAAATAGGGAAGTGAAAAGTTAGTGAAGGTATTAATGGCTCAATTATGGATTTATAGGATGAATGAGTTAGAGTTTAATGTTGGTCTGCGTTACTGCTACTGCAATACTACAGATATTGGGCAGCTCTGTGGACCGGTGGCCCTTCTTTCTTTCTTCTTAGATTCTTGAGATGAGAGATAGAAGTGGTGAAGGCAATGAGGGACCTAGCTCGACAGAACTAATGCAGCAGGTATAGGCGAAGTACATATAAATGCAACCTCTATCCTTGTTTGAGTGAGCTGTACTTACAACTAAACCAAGCTAACTGTAATTCAATAAAGTCAGTCTCCACAGATAATTTAGCGGTAAAACTTGAAAAATTCTATAGGAGAACCAAGGATTTAATATATTGAGATATATATTTGATTATTATGATAATGACAATTATCATAATTTTTAATGACGATTCTTTTAATGATAATTATGTCTGTTATTACAATAAACACACGTACATATGTACATTAATTTAATTAAGAAATTAAATTTTACAATTTTTAAATTTTATATGATTATGCTATAAATCTATATAAATTAATAGAGAACTTTTAAGGTGAAAGAAATAAAATTGATTAAAAAAATTTATTAGCAACATTTTAAAGCACTACTTAAGATTGCATTGTCTTATAAAAAATAACACTTTTAACAGGAGAAATTTAAAAAATTTAGAGTCATAAAATTAACTTTGTTTTTTAATGATGCAAAATAAGTAATATAATTGCTTAAAATTCTTAAACTCTTATTTTTTATTTTGTTTTTCAATTTTGTTTTAGTTACCTCAAAATGTCTTAAAAAGACTTACAAAACAAAATATAAAATTTAAAAATATAGTTACATTCTACTTTTATAATATCTTCAAATAACATTATTTAATCTAATGATAAATAATAACTTTAATCTAATCTAATAATATTTTATTTTATCTAATCTAATGGCAAATAATCACTTTTATATAATTTAACAATGAATTATTAATTACAATATCATAGTATAATAATGTAATAATACTGTAATTTTTACTAAAAATATAAATATAAATATAAAGATAAAATCTAGAAGTATTAGGATATGTTTTTGCCACTTAATACTTATGATACATCTTTCCAAGGGGCCCTCAAAATACAGATATCTGAGAGAGTCACCCAAGAACTCATACAAGTATTAATGGGCGTGGGGTTGCGACTCTTATGACCTCTAACGGCCTGTCTCTTGCGTTCCATGAATACGGCATGACAGATAGGTGCGGTGGCTACAAACTAGTCTTTATCAACTCTTGTCTAATGATGGTGAAACTCCAAACACGATAGATGCACCCTGGACCAAATACTGCAACCATGCAATAACTTAGAATCTTGATTTATTATAAGAAATTATTAGCTTAATTTATACTGGTCTTATATTAAGTTGCAAGTTAAACCAACCTAGATAGTGGGAGTTTTCTGGAAAGAAACTGATCCATGCATGAGTTAATAAATGTTAATTACATGGAAGCATGATTATTATAGTTGTTGATTAGTTGAAAAGCTTTAATTACAAGAGACATCTGGTCAAACTTTTAATAATGTAGTGATTTTATTTTGCAGTCTCTTTCATTAATGTCAAAGGGAGTGGTTCACCCAAAATACCTTCCAATATATGCATGAAGTGGTCTGAGATAATTATGGAGTCAGGTTGATATGATTGATTAACTAACATATATACAAAGGACAAATTATCAGATGTTGGCTATAAGATTAGTTTGTGTTTAACTTTTGATACCATTTAACACCAAATGCCTATATCTAAACAGTATATGTAGGCAACCTAGCAAGCAACATCAATAAATAGTTTATGCTTGATTCTTGACTCAATTTCATCACCTAAACACATGATCACATACCCTAAATGACACACATGTACTGTAACTCAATCGTATATAAGCAATGTTTTTTTAAATTGATATTCCGATAAAATTAAAAATTAAAATTTTGATTAATTCGATTATATTTAATATAATTTAAAAATTATTTTTTATTTTATAATTATTAAATTAAATTAATTAAATCGATAAAATAAAATAAATTAAAAATCAGTCCAATTTTAACACAAACCTTTTGATCCACATGCATGAGAGGTGACAACAAATTACGTTCCTTCATTCAATGCACAGGTAAAGACACTGAGTAATGAAAAATGGAGTTGTTAGAGTCAAGAGTCAGACCTAATTATATAAAGAGATTGCTTGTTTCCTAAACTATTCCTTCCTCCAGATGAGATCTGGCCATGATTTCCGAGATGTGCTTCTTTACTCTGTTTCATTAATATCACGTGCATGCAATTCAACCCCTTCGTTCGCTCCCTATCCATGGAATTAGAACCTCATATTCAACTTTTAATTGGTGGTGGTCAATTATAATATAACATTAATTATATATACATGTTATATGATATAACTATATTAATTAATTTTAAATAAATATAATATTTTATTTTTATTGATTAAATAATTAAAATTGATATTTATAAATAATAATAAAAAATTTATTATTATTTTATAAAAAATTATTATCTAATTAAATTTTTTCAAGTAAATAAAATAAAAAATATAATTAAATTAATATATAAATTTTTACAATAACAAAATTTTTTGATAGAAAATAAGATAATTTATAATTTATTTTTTTATTAATTACTTTTTCTCTTTAATTTTTAAATTTTTTTCTTATTATAGAGAAAACTAAATTTTATAATTATCATTAAAGTTCTAAAAAAAATTAATGTGAAAAATTATTCTTATATTGTTAAAATTTTAAAATTATTTCTATACAAAAAGTTTATAGATTGTTTAATTTTTAATATTTTAATTAATTGAAAAAAATTAAATATTTAATTATATTATTATATATCAAAAATATCATTTAATCAATATCATTATCTGATTCATTTACATATAAATTTAAAATCATAATTAATTATATATATTAATGTTTTCTTTATTCATTTTTAGAAAATACACAATATATTTATATCACAAATCAATTTTTAATTTAATTCATCATAGTATAAACACATTTTGTTTTGATATTTTTAAAAATAAATATTTTCACATAAGTGGATTAAAGAAAAATTAATCATCAATCCATGCATTGAACATATTATAATAATACAATTTTTATTATAATTTTATCACATTATATATTAATTGATTATAAATCATTTTTTACAGTAATATTGTCTATTATGGATTCATATTGTATTAGAATTATTATTTTATTTTTAGTTGATTTGTAACTGTATTATTTTGAAAGGTGACATGTCAATTTTTAAAATTAATAAAATAAAATAATAAACTTGACATATGACAAATAATTATTTAGTACAGTTTCTAGGATGTTAAATTAAATATAACTAGATGTGGCACCATTTAATTATAACCAAAAAATTGAATCTAACTGTTAAAATTTTAATTAATTTAGTAAATATTATTAATATTTAATTTAATTTGATTATTTTTTAGATGAATGTAAATTTTCTTTTTTGATTTCATTACTTCAAAATAATTACTAAATTAATCTAAATAACTGAATTTCTATTAATGATATATAAGTTATGATTTTATAAATATTATATTATTTAAAATATAATTTTAATGCTAATATATAATGATATTTAGTAATAATATATATTCATAATTATATTTTTATTAAATATATAATTATAATTTTCATTGAAAATATATGAAATAAATATGTTTTAAATTATACATAGTAATTATTTATTAGTTAGTTCAATTATAAATGATAACTAAATTCATATTTCAATATCAAATTTTTATTTTCTATTTAAATTTGATTCAGTTTGATTATATTTAAAAATAAAAAATTTTAATTAATGAAAATTTTGATTCTATTAAATTAGCTGAAAACCCATAATAAATTCTCATATGACATTCTTTTAGACTATTGTAGTTAAGATGATCTAAAACTAAAAGTATGAATTTTTATACAGTGCTACTAATTTACTCAGATGCATATATATGTGTGTGCGTGTTGTGATCCATGTATTACTTCTCCTTGGGCCTACAATTTGTTTTTGCTGGGGGAGAACACAAATTCTCATCAGAAAGTTTTGGGTACGCGGACTTTTCCAAACACTTCCAATTTCCTAATTCGCTGTCCCAATTCTTGCCGCAGCATCTAACATTCTGTTAACTATTTTTTTTTTCTTGACCATTCAACTTTCAAAATAAGAGAAACTTCATTTCATGCATGATCATTGATCAAGCTTTTGTTAGTAATTTTAATACAGTCCGTCAGTTTCAAGTTGCAATAAGTAATTTCAATATTAGTTTGATTAATTAATAATTAATTCAATGATCGAATTTATGCTACATAATTTATATCTTAACAACTTCATTTCTCTGTTAATCAATAAGTTCTCCTTTCCATGTACAAAAACAACAAATATGGCACAATCTGGGCTTCTCTGAAACTCCACATTTAATTGAGCATAATTTTGGTAAGGGAAATTCTTTTTTCAATCTCTCATTCTCTCTTTACGCTCACTATAAAGTTTGATAAATGAAATTATTTATGTACTTTATATAAATTACCTTTTTCTCTTTTGTTACTTGCGTAAAACCCATTTATATCTAAATTCACAGTATTTTTTTCCTCTACAAGTTACTCTTTGCAACTTTAACATTTTCTCTCTTTTATGTGTTTGATTGTATTTATTATTTAAATGGAAAATTAGTCAATGAAGACAAAAGGGAAATTGAAGATTAATAGCATAGTCATTAATAAAGGAAAAAACATTTTACAAGTCAACTAATCAATCAATAACAAAATATAGAATTTGTTGATGATACAGACAAAAGAAGAACACAAATAAGAAAAATCAACTTATTAGCAGTGGATGAGGTTCACATTTTTACTTTTTTTTTTTTTTGGCTCGGTGTGCTCTCTCTCTCGTATCATAATGGATTGATGATACATGTATTAAAAAGGCTAATAATTCTTGCTCAAATTCATTGACCAACTATATGTAGTAGATTTTTTTTTTCTTATCTATATATTTTGAAAAGGTAGCACCTTATAGATAGATTAATGATAAATGGAACTGCAAAATATATATATATATATATATATATATATATATATATATATATATATATATTTTAAAGAAATATTTTCTTTTGGTAAAATGAAAACTTATTTTGTTAGTATTTCTTTAACATACATATATTATATATCTTGAAAAATAATTTATTTTTTATTGTTAACTTGTTTTGATATAATATATTTGGAGTTTATGATGAAAATAAAAAATAAGGTTTTAGAGTGAAAAAGGGATTGTGCGATTGAAAAGGGTTGTAAAAATTTTTTATAATTAAGGAAAAGGGTTGTAAACTTAAAAGGATAGAAAAGAAAAAAAAAGAATTCTAGAAAAATTTTAAATGAGAAGAGATTGTAAAAAAAGAAAAAAAAAGTATAAAGAGAAAATAAAATGTTGAAAATAAAAAATTTCTTTTTATAATGCTTATGAGAGGTCCACTGGGCCTAAATATAGATCCCGAAGGCCCAACAACTACCTTGTCCATGAAAGCAGACGTTTCCACACCCTACTTCTTTTGGACCTTTACCATGCTATAATTGCATACATCAATTTTCAAAATATTATTAGTTAATTTTTTTTAGTACCTGATATAAAAGCTTCTGATACAAGCTATCAACATTTTATTTCTAATATTTTATACTGTAAAATAAGTACAAAATTATTAGGTTATTAGTCAAATGATATTATTTTTTATTATATAATAAAAAATTTCCTTATTAAACTGCTAAAAAAAAAAATAAAACGCATATCTTGTGATTGATAAAAAAAAAATGTGCTTATTTACCAACAGATATTAGCTCAGATGATAAAAAAAGTGTTTTCTCTCTTTTTGAATTTGTTAAAAGACTATATTTTTTTTTTAATGAATTTACCAGGACTCATGTATAGACCAAAAGAATTCAATTATTTTCCTTCAAGAGCTTATGAAACTTCAACAAAAAAAATTATTAAGAAAATAGTAGATCTAGAAGGTAAAGACAACAAAATTCTATTAGTGACAACTCAAAAAAAGTTATGTGGATGAGTGGATTTATTAAAAAAAGAGAGAAAGGAGAGAGGAGACTAATGAGATTATTAGTTAATGTTTGAAGAATTGAATAATACATCTTACTTTGAAAAATAGACAAGATATTGCATATTCATATAAGTTTAAATTATACTATCACATACATATTTAGAGTGCTAGCTTAACCCTGTTTTCCTGCTTGTATAATTGTATTATCAGAGTGAAAATTCTTTGTAAAATTTTGTTTAAAGAGTAATATTATTTTGCTAGAGTTGAAATGTAATAAATGCATCTTATTAAGAGCATAATTATATTTATTGAGATACATTTACGGTGAGATTGATAAAAAGACTAAAATAGCCTTTAATAAAATTTAAATTTATATTGAAAACACATGCATTAATTAAAGGTAAAATTATCATTTACAAGTAATATTAATTACTCTTTTGTTTTTTAATCAATGTCATTTAAGATTTTTGCATACATATTAAGAATTGTATTTAATAAGAATTGTATTTAATAGGTGTTATTATATAAATAAAAAACTATATTACCCTTAATTAATTATTTTCATAAATTATTGAGGACGCTACAAAAAATAATTATTTTGTAAAAAAGAAAAATTAGAATTGAAAAAAATTAATTAATATTTATGAAAAAATATAAAATATCAAGTGTTATGAAACAAAATGTATCTCTAAAATGACATCTAATGTCAAATAGAGAAAGCACTTATTTTTACTTAAGATGCATTTATCATGTCTAAACTTAAGCAAAATAGCATTACTTTTTTTTAATCACATAATGAAATTTGTTCATTATTGTCTTTTGTTTGTTTTTTTTTTTTTTTGGGTAACTTTCTTGGATTGAGGGTCCTCTTAAAATTAGAGTCTCACGAGAACAGAACCAGGGAGTTGAATACGTATGTAATCTCTAATATTGGGAAATGGGAAAATATCACTTAAGAACCTTTATGAGTTTGTTTTTGGGGCATGGCCATGGGCTGGGCATCGCAATTCTGCAATTTCTGTTGACAGATGCCGACTTAACATTGCCACGGTGAGGCGGATGAGTTCGTACTTAGGCAAGGCAATCAAGTAAGTTACGCAGAAAATATAAATTTTAAATTAAGGGCGTACACAATTATCATTGGGTTTCGGACCATCAATTTGCGAAGTCATCAGTTTCTTAAATACTGGTTTTGGGAGAAATTTCAAATCAACTTTGTAGTGAGACCGGCAGTGTTGCAACTATGCAAAAGGCAATCTATCATTGTTGTCACAATTTACGAATGCTAACACCAGTTAATTAAATAAAAACAGTAGAAATTTTTAATTACACACTATTACTTGTACAACATGGGAAGCCAATTTCAAGTGTTAATGTCACTTTCAAAAGAACCCAATTCATTTGGAGAGGCAATAATCTTTGGAGCTGGTTCAGATTTCATGAAAAGTGAATTAGGTGCTTGTGGAGAGAAGCTCTTCTGATCAAGCTAGAGCCTATATGCACACAATGTAACTCATCAATTCGCCCTCTTCTATCTTATGCTGCTAATGAAGAGGGGTTATAACGGAGAGAAACAGACGTGAAAAACAAGTTGAAAATAATCTTGTTTCCATTTCTACATAAGGTATGTATATATGCAATTACGGAAATGGTTGTTCTTCTCTCTGTTTGTTGTTTTAATACTTGAAACATAATATGGTGCACGGATATTGGATAAGAACCACTCAGAAAGTTGGTGGTGAAATCTTTTAAAAAAACTCCAGTTTATGATATTAATGCTCCTGATTTGTACACTCCACTCATGGCATTCGGTACTTACCTGGTTCTGGCGGGCATTTTCCTGGGCATCAATGGAAAGTAAGTCTTTATTCTGTGCCAAGTTTTTAGCATGTTTTCAACTTATGATCTCAGTTATCATCATTTAACTTCTTATATTTGTAGATTTTGCCCTTAAAGTTTTAATCGTGCAATTAACAAACGGTCTACTTTGCTGGTTGTTCCAGGTCCTCCTCCTTGGAGCTACATTACACACGTTAGGAGATGGAGATGTGCCTTTGCTTGATGTGGTTGCCTATGGCGGATGCACGTTTGTGACCGTTTCTGTATCGATTCTTGCACATATTGCGTGTACATACTGTTTTTATAGTCACATTATGGGAATGTTCTTTGTCAAGGTCATGAAGAGGATTCTGATTGCTGAGATGAGAACTTGGGAAAAGCATTCAAGCATGCGCCACTCTCTCTTGCTTCTAGTTGCCATTGCTCAAATCCCATCACTCTTTTGGCTTCGCAATGTTAGTGTTTGAATTGTAAGCATAATTTCATCTTAGCTTTTTGCAATGATTTAAGTCTTGTATTTAATTTGATATATTGAAAATATTCAGTATTTTAAAAATTAAACCAAACTGATCAATCATTTCGATAAAATTGAGAATCGAACCAGTAATTAATTCAATATGATCAGATTATCTTTCAGTATTAATTTTATATTTTTAATTATGATAAATATATCAATTTTTTTATTTTAAAGCTATTTTAATAATATTTTTTCAATTTTATATATTATTGAATTAATTAAATCAAGTTTGTTAGACCGGTGGAACTGAAAATTAATTAGTTGATTAGTTATCAATCCATTTTTTAAAACATTGAAAATATTTTGAAAGGATTTAGGTCGAGTCGGATTCTCCCTATAAAGTTAAATTGCAACTTTTATATTAAAAGATAAAGATGAAGAAGTGCATAATCAAAATTTATTCCTATTTATGCATAAGACAAATTATATTATGAATTGTTGTTCATATACTAATTTATCGATATGGACTAAGGGTTCATAACACATATAAAAGTAAAAAAAAACAAAACGTGCCTCAATATAATATCTCTTCTACATAGCATTCTTTCTTTTCTTTTTTGTTTTTTGTTTAATTATTTTCTTTTCTTATAAATGAGATTTTTGCGTGTTTTAATTTCATTTTTTTGTTTCTTTTTTTCTTATAAATGATATTATTAAAATTATATAATTTATGTTATTATATATAAATATTATATATAATTTATATTAATATATTAATAATTATATTAAATATTATATTATATTATATTATTATATTAAATATTATGTTAATAGAATATTAAATATTATATAATATTAATTTATGTTTAATATTATTAATATTTTTAAATAGATTTTATATTTTTTTTATAGTTCATTTGTTACATAGTATAAGTTGATTAGTTTAAATATACAAGTTTATTTGTTATAAATTGTAGGTTCATATTGGTATAAACTGTAAATTCATTATTAGTAAATTGTACGTTCATTTTTTGAAAATTGGAGGTTCATTTTAGTATAAATTGTAAATTTATTATCAATAAACTGTAAATTCATTTTTTTATAGACTATAAGTTTGTTTGGTATAAACTATAAATTTATTATTACTAAACCATAAGTTTATTTTTTATAAACTGTATGTTCATTTTTTTGTAAAGTGTAGATTTATTTGGTATAAATTGTAGATTCATTATCAGTAAACTGTATATTCATTTTTTTGTAAACTGTAAGTTCATTTATATACTAAATATAAAATATATCATAATTAATCATAAATTATTATATTATTTTTATTTTAATTAAAGATTTTAATATAATTATATTCTTCTTAGTATTATATTATTTTTTATAATTTTTATTTTATATTCTGATATTATATATAACATAAAGATTAAATAAATCATATATATCTAAATTGATTTTTGTAGAATAAAATCTCATTTATTAGAAAAAGATAAAACAAGATAAAAAAAATTAAAAAAAAAGTGTAGCAAAAGAAAAAATATGATAAAGAAAAAAATTAGAAAAAGAAAAAAATTGTGCTAGGAAAGAAAGAAGAAAATTGTCCATTATTTTAACTGTTGTACATATTATGAACTTTTAGTTTGTGAACTCTTGGCCTATATTATTACATAGACGCGAGGTACATGCTATGACGATCCGGGGGCAAGTAGAGTACAGTTCAATGTTATCTATGTGAGGGAAGCTACTGTCATACAATTTGGAAGGGTTACGAAATTGAGGAAATATGGGCCGAGTGTGCTTATAATGGGAGCCCAGCTTGTGAAAAATGTGGGAACCATCAAAGGTTGTTATTTCTGTTTATAAAATTTCCAACGCGAAGTAGAAAGAGATGAATAATACATTGAACAAACAGAAGTTAGAAAGGGGTGTAACGAAATTAACAAAAATCTTTGCAAGACAAAAGATCTTTATAGATTGTGAAAATAAAGATGATCTTCATTATGTGATTTCATTCTCTGACATCAGTGTTTAATTTAATGGTGATGGTCAATTATTAGCGTTCAAGGATCAATAATCAATGGTTAAAGAATAACAATTATCGATTAGTTGTAACTGATCAATAAATATAAAGTGTTTGTTAATTTAGTGATTAAATATGCAAATGTATTATAAAATGATAAAAAAATAATTATTTTTATATCTTAATTATTTTTATATGTAATATAAATTTATATAATGGTAAATAATAATAATAACAAATATAAGATTAATATTAAAAAATTTAAATGTTTTATATTTCAAATACTGAGAAAATAGCTTTTAAAATTCAATTATATTTTCAAACATGGAATATTGGTTTTTAAATTTAAACGCTGAATGTCAACATTTACCAAAAATTCTTTTTCTGCATTTGAATACTCAATCGTTGAATGTCAACAATCAAACGCTAAATCAACCAAGCACTAAGTAATCAATATTCAAGATTCAATTATTCTTATTTACTTTCACAAAAAAATTATAAAATTTTATTTTTATAATTAATTCAATTAAAATGAATTGGTTTCTTTCAATAGATTATAACTAGATTGGAAGATTACATCATGTAGAAGTGAGGAATTGTAATTTTGTTTGCAAAAAAGTTACACTTCTCAACAGGTTAAAAAAAATATAATTATTAAATACAATGAATTATTTCATTAAGATCACACACAGATCTATTGTGAGATCAAACCGCAAAATTTTTAAGTAGCTTTTTTTTTTTTTTTTTTTTTTATGGTGCTTTATAGTTAGGGTTGTGTATCAATCGGGTTTGATCGGTTCAGTTCTTAAAAATCGGCCATCGATTGGTTAAATAAAGAGGGAATGGACAACCAAATCAAATTGATCATTTATGAGAATCGATGGTTCGAAAGTTGAATAATTTCGGTTATGATCGGTTTGAAATTTTGAATTCGCCAAATGGATTGAATTGTAATAAACTCGAGTTTTCACAAAATTAAATTTAAAATTAATGAGTTGAGCCTTTTATAATCTTGGATTTTCACATAATTATTTGAAAGTTAATTGATTGGCCTTTGATCGATTTGGGCTTCAACAGAAAACAATTGAAAATTACAGAACAAATGGGTTGGGCTTTCACATAATTTTTTTTCAAATTCATTATTTCAATTTTAAGAACAAATATTTTAAGCCCAATGCGCTAAATTAAATATTTACAATTATAAACTTAAGCTTTCAATATTCAATAATCCTAAGAGACACAAATATTATGACAATAATGATACAAAAGAGTATGTTAAGTTGCAAAAAAAATGCTTCCACCATGTATATGTATTCACTATTTAGCTATCCAATGTGCATTTAGAAATCATAAGTATAATCACCAAAAAATTGTTGAGTTTCATAAAAAACATATTTATCAACAAAAGATAGAAAAGTTTCAAAAGGCCTGCAAAATTCAAATCAATCTAATACAATTAAGTTATTTAAAGATAGAACAAATAGAATGTGAGACTCAAATTTAAAGGTAATTAATCACATTTCTGGCACTAGGTAGGTTGATAAATCAATTTACCATTCAAAAACTTAAGCAACTATGCATTCATACATTTGAGCATGCAAGCAGTGGTCACTTTATCGTTGCCTCAAATTTAGAAAAAAAAAAATAACAACACAAATATGAAAATATATGATGTAAAATAGTCAAAATATGAGAACAAAATACTCATTTGAGCAAGTAAAATAGTCAAAATATGATAACAAAATACTCATTTGAGTGTTGCTTTAATAAAAACACTACTATCAGTGCATTCCAAATTGCATGCATCTTAAAATAAGCATAGTGATTCAAAGAATAATGAAACTAGATAATCAATAAAACTAAAATCAATTTCATATTTAAGAAAAAAAAAGAAATAAATATAATAAAAAATAACGATGAAACTTAGTTTAAAGAGTTTTAGTCATTTCGTGAATACAATCATATTTCCAGCAACAATAAAGCATTGCCGCCAGGGAAACTTAAGCAAATATTCATTTAATGTCAGAAATTAAATGGTAAAAGTTTCGTAATTGCTTCAATCATAAATTCAAACAAAGACAATAAAACAAACAAGTAAGAATATAAAACAAAGATTGAATTATTAAGATATAAGGTAAGAGGAAATTTACTCAAATTGTTAGCAATATAAGCTAACAAACTCTATGATACTGATGTTGGTGGTGCTGCCATTAAAGAACCACTGCCAAGTTAAGGTAAGTTTGCCAAGAAAATGAGGAAAAACATAATAGCTCTTCGAAAGTACCAGCTCTTAGTAACTAAAATAGAAAAACAAATAAATATGTTTGTCTGACCTTTTTCAAGATTCTCGAACTCATCAAGTGTCTTTTCTATTGAAATTGACTTTTTAGAAACTCATAACCAATCTTGTGTACAAATTAGTACTTCCATAATCTTTGGAGTTAAAGAAATCTTAAACATATTAAGAATTATGCCCCCAATACTGAAAGTAGATTCAAAAACAATAGTAGAGATTGAGACTGCCAAAATATTTCTAATCAATTGAGAGAGAATTGACAATCTTTGAGAATTCAACATCCACCACATAAACACATCAAAAGAACCCCCATCCTTAATGGTTGCCTCACTTAAATATATTTTCAATTCAGATTGTTTGCCTCCACCAAACTCACTCTCCATTTTGTGCTTTTTAAACTTAGCTTTCAATATTGACACAATCTTCCCAAATGTAACAAATTAAATTGAAGGAGCATGTTGGTTACTTTCAATAGAGAGAGCAGTTTGGGACTAAGTTTTAGAACCATAAGCAATAGTAGAGTAAATGACTTTGTAATCATTAAATATCTCATAAAAAGCAGATTTCGCAGGAGAAAATAGTCTGTCGCTAGCTTTAGCTCCATATATTTGATTTAGAAAGTACTCAGAGTACTTTAATTTATTGGTAAGATCTAAAATATTAGCAAAGAATATAATAAAGTTCATTTTTTCCACATCACCCTAATACTTTCATACTTTGCCATTATATTTAAGCCTCATGGCAACAATACTACCATCAGATGACATTGTCCAGTCATTTAAATTACAATGCAGATCAACAATTTCATTGAAGAAAGAATTGATAGTAACATACAAAGAATCATATATTCTTCATCATTTCATAAAAGTGCTCTAAGAACTCAACTAGTTTATTAACAAATTTCCAATTAAAAAAAACAGACAAATCATCCCCTAAATCTGCGCTAAAGCATACTCAACCTCTTCATACTTTTCAAAAACTAACTTGTTGACAATTTTATTTAAAAAAGCTTTCAATTTATGCCTCTTATCCATGTATTTACTGTAACAATCCCTGTTGAAAGTCCATCTAGAGGGGATCTTAAATCAAAAGCAGCAAACATACATGAATTTTTTGAAACCCTCCCTTTCAACAAACTTAAAAGGTAATTCATCAATAATAAGCATTTCAGTTTGTTTAGATCTTATCAGATCTTGATCAAATTTTCAGGTCCCAAAATCCCACAAATTTCAGAGGTAGAAAAAGTGTCAACATTTTCAGAAGGAAGTTTAAAAGTCAATAAAGATTGTCTAGTATCTTTACTGTATAGATTTTTGAAGCAAGTTACTATATGATTTTTCAATAAAGAAGTGTCATTATGTTTACTATGACCACTAAACAACTTAGCACAACAAATACACTTAGCTTTTACTATAACCCTTGCATTATCCTTAATTTTCTCGAAGTGCTCCCAGGCTCTACTTCTGGAATTGATCTCTTTCCTCTTTTTAGAGCCTCCACATTCAATTTCATCAATTCTTGGGGCATCTACTTCTACCCCTTATTCTTAAGTCTCACTAGTAGCATCAATGCAACAGTCAAAAGCCATCTACATCATAATTTGACAAAAACAATCCATAATAATGAGTTAAAAATTGTGACTGTTGTTATTAATAGAAAAAAATGACTGTTGTTATTAATAGAAAACAAACACAATAAAATTTTAAAAAATTAAGACAGACACACCGTTTTGTTGGTCATAATTTTAAGCCAACAAACACAAACACAGAGTTTCAATACTTCCATTGTCGAAAAATTTCAGTTGATTTCTCAGTAGAAATTATAACAAATAATATCCAGAGAGTTGAACAAAGATTGATTCCATTTCGCATAAACCTGGAACACTAAATGAAAAAGCATATTAGGGTTACAAATATTAGATAAGATTTTCAAAGAAAATAATAATCGAGAGTGTATGATGTGAGGGAGGAGAAGAGAGGGTATACAAAGAAAAGAAGAATTGAGAAAAAAGGGAGAGGATGCAAAATGAAGAGGTTAACGTGTGTCAAAGAGGTATGATGTCAGAAAAAAGAAGAGAAATTTGCAGTTGCATAGAAAAGAATAATCGAGAAGAAGAACAGAGTGGTTGTGAAAGGATAGATTAGGTTTAAGGTTAAAGTGTCTCAAAGAGGTGTGATATGATGGAAGGAGAAGAAAAGAGGATTACAAGGAAAAGAAGAATCAAGAAGAAGAAGGGATTAGGGAGCGACTTTTGTGAATGGGATTAGATTTAGGATTTTTTTGTAAGTTGTATATATTTATGTCTAAAACACAACGTTTTGGGTTAGGGTTATATATATATATATATATATATATATATATATATATATATATATATATATATATATATATATATATATATATATATATAATCACTCAG